>RJWM01002036.1:0-138049 GCA_004363535.1 Dasyprocta punctata | reverse complement strand
CAGTACTTACTATAAGAAAACAAACAAGCAAATGCACATACAAAATGCGATGAATCCCGGGTATCTATCAGGGAGCAGGGTCTGAATGAGCAGAGGTATATCTGAGGGAGTAAGTACCTCTAGCTCTGAGAGTGGCGAGGATGTGGCTCTAGGCTCTTGAGGATCAATAACCAAATGCACTGTTAGAGGGAAAAGCAAGATGGGAAAATGTGTGCTTCACAGAAGGAGGGAGATACATATTTATGTGTGAATTTAATTTTTTCCAAAGAAAATTACGTGAAATCTTACTATTCTGTTAAAATGGTTGCTGTTGTCATATCTGTTCCTATTGGAAAAATTAGTGGCCTAAAATATCAACACCACTGTATTATTGTCCCACTGGCTAGGAATTATCTGAGCTCAGCAAAGTGGTCTCACTCAGGGTTTCCAGTGATCAGAGCTGGATATCTGGAGGCTGCCTCACTCCCGTGCCCTGAGTCTGAGCTGGAGACCCACACAGGTAGAGCTAGGGCTCTCTGGGTAGCTCTGTCACTCCATGGTCTCCAACCTGAGGCTTCCAGGCAGCGGCAGTCCTTGCAAGATGGCCCAATGCTCCAAAAATCTGTCCTGAGGCACAGACTGGTCAAGCCATAATGCATTTTATGTCTCAGAAGTCACAGTGTGTCATTTCTGTCACTTTCCATTTTCTTTCACAACTCTAAGGTCCACTATTAAAAGGAGTTTAAAACAAGCATAAAAGCAAATTCTGCAAAAGGGAAATCTTTAACTGATTTTAGTAACATCAAAACAAAGCCTAAAAAACTGAAAGAGTAATAAGATACAAAATGTACAATAGATATTGTAATAAGGAAAGGGAAAGAAAATGCTCAAAATACATATAATTGTATGTATGCATAAATTTGCAAAATAGATAACTATACTATTAACCCTCTATTAGTTCATTAGAAAGAATTGTTTGTGTTATCATTGTTTGACTGGGTTTTTTTGGTCTAGATTTCGTAACTTCGAACAACCACTTCAAAAATAACAATATGTAATGTATTAATTAGTATTGATTTCTTACCTTTTATTTTTGAAATTCTGTATTATTTCTACCTTTTTTTCTGTTTTGCTTTTTAAAAAACAAAACAAAACATAAAAAAGCAAAGTCAGTGAGTAATTGTCTAATTTGAAGTAGAATTAGAATTTTGAGGTGTGAGAGAAAGAACATATAGATATTAGATCAATTAAGTTAATTAAAAGGTTAGAGAACTGGAAGTAAGATTATCAATATCAATTAATTATGTATTTTATCTTTAAAATTCACGTATTTTATTTCTGTCTACTAAAAAGACATAGAAATGGTAACCAATCCAGTGTCAATAAACCTCCTTAGCAGACAGATAACAGTTGCTATTCACATTTTCCAGCAAAAGAAACCAAGCTTTCTTAGGGAAATTGTAGATTGCATGTCTGCAGCAGGAAGTACAAAAGCCAAGTCTGTAAAATAATATATTAAAAAATAGGAAATTGAGCTGGGCATGTATCTCAGTGGTAAAACATCTTCCTAGTAAGGGTAAAGTTATGGTTTTCATCCTTAGCATGAAAAAAAATTACCTGTTGTGATTAGGGTCTTATCATTTGGAGAAGCCAACAGAGTATTCATAAATGAGACACTCTGAGCTCTAAAACATTTTTAATAATTTCAATATGTATAATTTCAAGTAAAAATTCCCTGCTAGTTATTTTTCAGAGATGACAGAGGCCAATTCATTATTTGAGAAACTGTCCTGCCTTTCCTTTAAGGACTCCATGTTTGGATGATGAAATGATAGGGTATCAGAAATTTCCAACCCTTGATTAATGAACAGAGGCAATGGTCATTGATAGTTGCTAGCATTAGAAAAAGAGATCACCACACCAGGCATTTGTCACACCTGAAGGAAGTCCACAACCCACCTGGTCTTGAGGCTAAACTACCAAGCCTGAGTTAGATCAGTCCTCCAGTCGAAGACATGTTATTCTTAGGAAGCACAGTGGACAAATGAACAGGCTAAGTGACACCACAAGGATGTAGTCGGCAGAACCAACACTGTGAAATAACCCAGATTATTCAACAAAAAGTTGAAAAGATTATATATATATATATATATATATATATATATATATTTGCTCTACAAATTATAAAATTCAAGTGATATCAATTATTCTTATTTGGTTCTAATTTGGAAACTGCTTTTTCTAAAAAAAATAAACAATTCTAAGTTGAAAAGAAATATGAACAAATACTGGTTATTTGATGACATTTAGAGATTCTTTTGTTCAGGTATGTATGTATCATGCTAACATTTAAAAAAGAGCTTCAGTCTTCTACAGACACTTTGTAAATACTTAGAGATGAAATGACATCTGAAATTTTCTGTAAAACCGTTGAGAGAGGTGAGTTCATGGGTGCTCAGATAAGCCAAAGTCAACCATGAGTAATGTTGAGGTTGAATGACAGGACAAGTTCATTATACGATTTTCTCTATGTTTATGTTTCATTGAAATCTTGAAAGCCGGGCGTGGTGGCTCACGCCTTTGATCCCAGCACTCGGGAGGCTGAGGTAGGAGAGTATTGTGAGTTCGAGGCTGACTTGGGCTACAACGCGAGCGCAAGGCCAGCCTGAGCTACATAGTGTGACCCTGCCTCAAAAAAACCACGGCTGGGAGTCTGGCTCAGTGGCTTAAGCGCCTGCCCTGGCAGGCGTGAGGTTGTGAGTTCAATCCCCGGTACCGCAAAAAAAATAAATAAATAAATAAAAATAAAAAATCTTGCCGGGCATGGTGGTGCACGCCTTTAATCCCAGCACTCGGGAGGCTGAGGTAGGAGGAGCATTGTGAGTTCGAGACAAGCTTGGGCTACAATGCAAGTGCAAGGCCGGCTTGAGCTACACAGTGTGACCCTGCCTCAAAAAACCAGGGCCAGGAGTTTGGCTCAGCGGCTTATGCACCTGTCAGGCAGGTGCAAGGATGTGAGTTCAATCCCCGGTGCTGCAAAAAAAAAGGTGCCGAAATCTTGAGTAATGAAAATTGAGCAAATTAATGATAATGATGATGATTCACTGGGGTAAAGATCTTTGCTCAAGAACACGTTTTTCACACTTTCCATGTGTGGCTTGTCAGTGAAAATCAGGAAATGGCGAGGTAGTACAGGTGTGTCTCGCCTTAGCCTGCCAGAAAAGTGAGCTGCACCCTGCCTCTCGGCCACGCTCAGACTGTTGTCACAGCTGACCTCACCAGGAAAAGCCAGGAGTCACTTTGCACATTGCCATCTTTAAATAATGCCTCACTTTCTAAGAAAAATGTGTCTCAATTTGTTTCTTTTTGATGCTTTGAAAAAATAAAAGAAACACGTCTCGTTAGCTGAAAAGTGTTCTTGATCCAATTTTAAATTCAGTGACTAGTGAGGAACCAATCTCCTTGGCCTGTTTCTCCTAGCTCTAACCAATTTTAACAAACATTTTTGAGATGCATTGTCTGCTAAGGGAGAGGTGATTCTGATTCTGAATTACTTTGCTATAAATAGCCAAATGAAAATCTGAAATCAGAGGTTTGCTTTTGCATGAAGTCAGGCTATTTTAAGACTGAAATGCCTCCTGGATGGCAGGAGACTTAAATTGTCCAAGTCAAAATCCTACTTTTCATAATGAATTGTGACTAGGATATAAAATGGTTGTGTTTTATTTTCTTCATAGGATCTCAAATTCAATCCCCAACTGATAAAATTTTAAACATTTTAGTAATTTTAAATTGCTTGAATCTGCACATGATCAGAATCCCTATCATTTTAAAAATAAGTGCTCTTACTGTATGTATATAAGTAAAAGTCCTCAAAAAAAAAAGTTAATTTACCACGCTCAGTTCAGGAAAAGAATCCCAATCTCTTCCAGACTGAAGCACTTATGGGAGGGGTAGGCAAAGAGCTCCAGTAATTTTAAATTGCCTTGTACAGTGAAAAGTGCCTGTAAATGAAAGAAGATGGCAATTTCTTTCACAAGCTTTTTTGATTTGTAAGTAACTTGGTGGATTTGCTGGTGAGACCGTGTGACAGGTGCCCGCGTTAGTATAGAGCTCACATCTCGGTGATTAAAATGTGGCGTTTGCAGACATCAACCCCTGGAAGGCTGAGGTGAGTTTGCACACATTGGCCACTGAGATGCTGAGGAAGACTGAAATTGGCCCTCAGGGAACTTGGGAAAGTTAGTGAGGATGTACATTTGAGCTAATTACAGAAAAACTGCCCCATGGCTGGCTTTAGGAAGACTCACCAAGCCCCTGGCATCTTCTGCTTAACCTCTGATGATAAAATGGGAGTCATTTCTGCCTGTGGACACAGATGGCTCATATTTCACACAAGTGACACAGCTTCAGACTTACCCTGTGGATGACCATTTCTTAAAAATAATAATTTGAGAAAATATAATTGGAGTTTCACAAAGAGCAAGAAAATCGGGCATGGGTCACACTTCTGTAATACCAGCATTCTACAGGCTGAGGCAGGGAATCATCACAAGTTTGAGGCCAGCTTGGCTGCATAGTGAGTTCAAGACCAACCTGAGCTGCATAGCAAGACCTGCCTCAAAAACTTTTAAAAACAAAAAAAGAGAGTGTCGGAGAGAGTTTAGCTTTTCCCTTTTCCAAAAAATAGTGACTCCTTTCTGATAAGATGTTTTCACCTTTACTGTTTTGGACAAGAATGTACTGTTTAAACACAAGAAGGTGTTAGATATGGGTTCTGGAGACAGCTGTAGTCTTTGCAGTACTAAGGAATCCAGCAAGGCTCTGGGCAACCCAAAGGATGAGAGAGACGGGGCTGAAGTTGCTGATGGGTAAACTTCAGCAAGTGATGGGGAAGGGGTGCCGTGATGGATTTCAGGATGCAGCAGTGATGTGAGGCTTAGGCTCTGTCGTGAGGATGGATTGAGGAATGGGTCCTACCATTTTTAGAAGTATATTGTAGAACAGAGGAGATCTGTAAACAAAGCCCAGTGGCTTCCTTCTGGACGATGTCTGAACTATTTTGTCTTTGACATTGAGTCATCACTGAGGTAGGACATGATTGGGGATGATTGTGTCTAAAACTGCTTTAAAAAGAACCTTAGCACTGATGCCCTTTTATACTTAGGAGGATCAGATCAGACATTGCTGGGCTATTTGAACATAACAACAAGGTTAAGGGGAAAATAATGGAATAAAACAATGGCGTGGAGGCAGAATCTCCTGATTGTTCACTGACACGTCACCCCAGTGGAGACGGAAAGCTCTACTTGGGAAGGCCAGATAGGAGTAACATAATCACCATTTAGTTTGCCCCAAACCACACCATTTTCAGCCCTGAATATGGTGTCTGGGTGTCTCTCACTTCCTGGCAGAGATAGTGACTCCTTTTGTTAGGGATGGTAAGGAGATACATTTTCTGGATGGGTGTGGTCTGAAAGTTAGGCTCTGTTGTGTTTGATTAGAAAGTTTTGCTTTAGGACACGCTTGCTGTACCACCTCAGAATTCTCTCAGGCTGCATGCAAGGAGAGTGTGCAGGGGTGAGAACGCTAATCCTTGACACCTACCTCTCCAGAGAAATGGCTTTGCCTTCCAACACTGGACTCGTTGCTAAAGTCCTATGGACCAGAGGCTTCTACAGTGAAACACAGGGGTGGATTTCTTTAGGTTACAGTGATGGGCTTTGGAAAAAGGAGGATCCAAGGTATTTATGAATGTGTAGCAAACATTGTCTGGAGACGTAAGTATGGCCCATGGGAGATGTTAGAAGGCATGGGGGCAACCTTTTCCTTGTTAGAGTACAGCCCCTTAGGAAGCTGCCCATCTACATGCTTGTAGGGACTGGGAAGACTGAGAAAGCACCATTAAGGAAGAGTAAATGTTTTATTTAGACTTAACTATTTCATCCCTTCTTCCCCTACCCCAAAGCTCTTCTCCATGGGGCTCTAAATTAAGGGAGTATATGACCTTTAATGCCACTGGGCCAGGATGATAGATGTGCAAGCAGGCACCTTGGGAGCCTGTCTGCTTGCCTGTTAAACCATGTACACTCTTGGGTACTGCACACTTCCCAGGCTAGAGGGGCCAGAGTTGCATTTACCTTTATTCTACTTCTACTGTCACTCCTATCCGAGAAGAAATAATTTGATTTGGGGCTGCAGGGGGTAGGGCAGGAAAATGCAGTAGGAAGCTGGAGAAAATCAGCAAGAAAATTACTAGGAAGGGGAGGGGATGCCCATGGCTGCATATTTCCTAAAAGATGAGTTAATGAAATTTTGCTTCTTCTTATACAGCTGTATTTGGTTTGTTTTACATTGTTGGGTATGTAAAAGGATTTGGCTTTGTGTTACAGAACTAATTGCTTACTAGATAGTACATGGATATCAAAATACTTTATAAATATTAATTAATCTTCACCTAATTCCCTAGCAAGCACAAATAACCAGTGGCATATTTATTGAATATGTGAGCAATAATCTGATTCTTAAAGACTTGTTTTCTCTGCAGAATCTTTCTCATCATCTTCCTTTGTCAAAATTCCTCACCTCCTCTGAGAGCCATGTCACAGGCCGCTTCCATAGTAATCATTAGGAAAAGAATAATGAAGATGATAAGTAACATTATTTACTGAACCTTCACCCCTTTCCAGACCTTGAAGTAAGCATTTCATAGATATTATATCACGTAACGCCCACAATGATCCTATAAGGGAAAGATTTTTATCATTATTTTTTCCAGAGGAGGCAATGAAGTTTTTGAGTGAGGCAGTGGTAGGGCTGGTATCTATCTTCTGGCTATATAGGAAGCTTATGAAAGTCACTAGGCTATATCTTTTCTGAATTTTGCTATAGAGTAGACACTTCTATTTGTTAACAACCTCATGCATTTATTAATTCAAAAGATGTTGATTTGAATTCCAGTTCTATGAGAGGCACAGTACTAGGCTCTGTTAGGACACCCAGGGTATTGAATCCCGAATAGCAATCATGGGCACCTGGATCTTTTGATTTCTACCACAAGGGCGCACGCTGTATGGTTTGCATCAACCATAGCTCCTAACACAGTGACCTTTTCTTCAGTAACTGGAGAATGACAGTGCAGAAGCAAGGCAGAGAAGCCATGGTTCTGTTTGCTTATTAACAGTAAAGGTGGGAACTCTTAGCAGAGGAAAGGGTGCTCTGTCTTCTGACACTCATCATATATAATCACATACTTACATGTGTTCTTACCTGTTCGGTATCTTCCTAACTCGACCTTCCATGAGGGCACACTATGTCTGTTTCTCTTAGCACCCTATACCTGTATATGCTGCACAGATGTTTGTTAAATAAATCAGTGAATATTTCCATATATGGAAGAAGGCCAATGAAAATGATATTATGTGTGTGTCACATACATAATATCATTTTCATTGATATAAATAATCCCATACCTGGTCATAATCTGGCTCATTTGGGGAATGTGTAACAAGATGTAGGTTGAGTCATTGACAGAAACACTGTCCCATTAATATACTTCATACAGAAAGGAATTTGATGCCATAATGTACCTGGCACACACAAGGTGTTTGACAGATCTTCCTTGGTGCTGAAATGGCACCGTGACTCACTACCCAATTCTGTGATTTCTCTCCCTTACTCTTCCGAGCTCTGTGTTTCACAGACCAGCAGCCTCAGCAGCACCTGAGACTAGTCCGAAAAGCAGACTTGAGCCCAATCCCAGATATATTAAGTCAGAATCTGCATTTTAACTGGGTCCCAGGTGATTTGCATGCACAGTAGCACTTGAAAAACTTAATTTTAGGGCTTATTTGCAGTCAATGGTTCTGTTTTCCAAAGTGTGAGCATTTCAAAAATCCTAACCGAAATCTTGCATTTATCTTGGGCTACATAAGTATCAAGTTTCTCTGCTTTTAGCCAGAATCTATCAACTCAGCTTGGTTGGTTATTTAACAAGCTTCTATTTCACAACTATATGTCTTTGATTTTAAAAAATGTATTAGGGGTGGTAAGGTCATGGCAAATGATGTAATTGTTAATAAATACAGTTTTCTTGAAAGACCAAAACCTTTCAAGAAATGAGAAGCATCATAAGGAAACAAGCCGAAGCACAGCACAAAGGTCTACTGAAGATGCAGGGAATGGGGCGAGGGCCCTGACTGTGAATGATACTACCTGAAGGAAAACCAGCTCAAGGATAAAGGAAGACAGAATAACAATAATGTCCAGGTCATTTCATTTACAAAACAGAAAGAGGAAACAGGGAACAAACTCTCAGATATAAATATTGCTGTTGATCAGTATGCTAACCGTGGGGCTGGTAGTGCAAAGAAAACCTTCTAATGGTTAATCGAATTTATCACTTTTTGTTCAAATGTCTTGATCCCTTGGTTTTTAAATAACATTCATTGAAGGACAAAAAAGATCTAGGACTTTGTCAAATGACTTTTCACAATGCAGCCACATATGGGAGCATCCATGCTCATAGGCCTTCTCTGTTAATGGTGAAATTATATCAGGAATGACCTTTTGAAGGAATAAAACTCATTATCACATGGAATGTGGTAGCTATAAAAGATCAACACTTGGAAGCCAAAGCAAAATCTCACATATGATAAATTAATTAGAATAGAAGTTACACAAATCCTAGACCTTCTGAGTGACCCTTATCTTATAATTACCTCTTCTTTAAAAGCAGAATGGAATCTTTTATGTATGAAGATGTTACTGTTGACCCTAAATGCATTAAGAGTCAAGGAGACATTTTTCACATATTGAAAATAAGATTTGATTGAGTGCTTGCAAGTGGCCTAGTGAAATCTCATTAAACCACTGTTTATTTTAATTCCCTACAAATGACAGAATATTAACCATTAATTATGAACATGAATCCAGTTAGAAAATAAGCTTTGTGATGTCTAGTGCTTTCTTTTCAACCTTAATCAATGCATTGTCTCATAATTTAATTGTTTGAGAGCAAATAATTATTTATATCCAAGGTGTAACTTTTCATCTGTTTTTCCTCTTTCTCCTCCTTCTCCTTCTCATTGCCTGTCAACATGATTGCAGAAATTCAGATGAAAATCAAAAATTGTAGTCTATTAAACATACTTACAGGTTATATGAATCCTGCTGTCACTACCCACAGTTATAATTAGATGTATAAATCACATGCAAGATTTGCTGTGAAACATGAATCTATACTAACTTCAACACTACTATCACATAGCAACAAAACAAAACAAAATGCGGTAACACACTGAAATTGTTTCAGTAATATTACCATATTGCAATAACTCATATATCTGGATCAGTTGGCACTGTAGAAATAGCTGTATTCTGAAATATAAATGAATAGTAAAAAAGTAAAACTATTAAGCATCTATCAGGTACAAACCATTGATATGGTGTACAAATTTGACTGCACCAAAGAAGACAAGCAAATTTTGTTTCAGGTGCCATTTCTAATTATTTGGCAGCAGAGGCTGTGTTGGGAAGCATTATGATGGCACACCCAACTAACATCATAGAAATGTAGCAATGAATTACCAATGTCTGTGACATCAGAGAGCTGGGGAGATAAGGTACAAAATTCTCATCCTAGAATTATACCTTCTTACTCTGAAAATGATTTAGTATGTTGTAGAAAGATTCCCCCATGGCAGTCAGAGGAAAACCGATGTGAGAGACCAATGGACTGAAATCCTTCTCCCAAGGGTCTTCTCTGATTTATTTACCAACCAAACATCTCAGACATTAATGGCTTTGTGATTTCAAATGTTCAAATTATAAAAAATAATGCAGCACCTTCTTACTATGCACAAACAAACTTAGTGTGCCTATTCTTTAATCAGAGTCTGATAAAGTTATCACTGTCCTTTTCATGGATATACCAAACTTCAGGTCTGGAAAAGAAAGTGCTTCCATAAAGCCTGCATAGATAATAAATGGTTGTAAAAGAATTCAAACCCAGGTTTTCCTGACAGTAAAAACTAAACTCAATCTAAGAAACCAGTGGCCTTTTCTGATTTCCACTGCCAAAGCCTTAATTTGAAAAACATTCTCCAAATGGATCCCTTCTGGCCCTCCATTAATCACTCAAGGACTTTATGTTGCCTTCACAGTCAATGGAGATGGAAAATAATTCCATTCCCTCCTTCTCTGTTCTTCTCTGTGTCCAAGCAATGGCCCAATGTCAACCTAGCCACTTCATGGAATCTGTCTAAAAGCCATTCCAG
This sequence comes from Dasyprocta punctata, assembly GCA_004363535.1. Lineage (NCBI taxonomy): Eukaryota > Metazoa > Chordata > Mammalia > Rodentia > Dasyproctidae > Dasyprocta > Dasyprocta punctata. Next base: position 127,793 of record RJWM01002036.1, on the reverse strand, counting down.
CATCAACCCGTAGAATTATCAGGGGACACCTGAATCAGAACCCAGGGCTTGAAAGAAGTCACAGGTCTACGCAAGTTCACTGTGTCTCATCTACTTGGAAGGGAAGTTGGGAAATAGCCATGATGAAGGTCTCTTCACAGTTGATACCATTATAATGTAAAAAGATCTGACATGTAAGCCCACAGCAGATTAATCATAATGCTATTGGCATTTTTTTATTTAACAAAACACATTTTTGGAGAAATATATTACATGCCTTGTGGGTGGGGAATTGTCTCTAAACCCAATCAGGATTAGTCATTGGCCCGTGACTATCTCATTTTTAATAAATAATAATTTTCTCAATTCAGTGCTAGCCAGCTCATCTGCTCTCAGAAGATAGGTTATGACTGCTTTGTGTTTCCTATGTTAATAATCCTCAGCATTAGAGGATTAACTCTTGATGCACTGAATACAATTCCTGCTAGTGAATCCTTGGAGTTCTGTTCCTTCTCATCTGGTAAGACTGCACGTATCTCTCAAATAAATTTAAAGGTCACTCCCTTATGCATGAAAAGCAGAGGCCTGCAACTGATAGCTCAGCTATAACCAGTCCTTGGTCATTTGTGCAGAAAGAGAAGGAAGAGAGAGATCTCCAAACCATTAGGAGTCACCAGTCCTGATTCTTCTTTGATTTTTTTTTTCTTATTTATCTGCCCAAACAGTGCCTAGCCTGGACCAACCGTGGTTCTTGGTGCATATGACAGATGCACACAGGCAAGGGAAAGATTCCCCATGAAAAAAGAAAAGGACAAAACGAAAAGGTGCTTTCATGGATGAAGCATGCTGATCACAAACATGAACTTTGAAGTCATACACCTTGTTTCAATCTCACCTTACCTCTTACCAGCTGACCAGCTTTGGGTCTGAGTCTCTCTTCGCTCAGTTGTCACCCACCTGAAAAATATCTACTCACCCAGTTGGCTCTGCAGAAATTGGACTGTGGGGTCCCTGGGATTGCACATTTCATAGTTTGTGTTGTATTCTCCTCTAGAGCAGGTGTCTTCAAACTTTGATCCACATCCAGCTGGCCATCTGTTTGAGTACAGCCTGCAAACTAAGAATGGCTGTTTACATTTTTACATGATTGCTTTTAAAGTGCTATTAAAGGGCTATATAACATCTTTGGTTTTGATCTTTGGCCCACAAAGCCTGAAATACTTACTATTTGACCCTTTAAGGAAAAACCATTGCCAGTATCTACTCTGGAGTAATCTGAATCATATAAGTAACTTTCAACTTTCAAGCAGCCCTGTTAAACGAAATGAAAAGAAACGTGATATTAATTGTGGTATATTTTCTTTAATCCAACATAGCCAAAATGGTTTCATTTCAACAAGAAGTCAATATAAAATTATGACTGAGATATTTCACATTCTGATTTTAATACCAAGTCTGAAATTTGGTGTGTAGTTTGCCCTAGATAGAGTCTTGACCTGGGACCCACTATACTTTACATGTTTGCTAGGCACCTGGGAGTGAGCCCTGCCTTATTGTATGATGGCAGCTCCCTGGGCTTTGAACTAGTTGCTGCTCCTTCAGACAGTCACAGAGAAAGCTCCATGTAAATCTCAGTCATGAGATTTAAGGTCATGATTCACCCAGCTTTAAACTTCACAGATTTGGATGTAGCGACTATGTTCAAAGCTGCAGGTAGGGTCTTCACCCAGCAGATTTTCTTGGATGAGTATCCTGGGGAAAGCAAATCTAGCACTGGTTCTCAGCATCTAATGAAATGCTCCTTCCTGGTCATACCCTTGCTGTCATTTCTGATTCTATTCCTGGTTATTTAGCCCTTGAGGGGCAGTTGTTGTGTACAGTGCGAGACTGTGAGGAAATGCTTTGTCCATCAACAGGGTTGACCTGGGGCCTCTTCACTATTGTTCTCCGACAGAAGTTACCTCAGGCTCCAGGTCTCAGCTCCAACACAGGAGGAGGCCACATTTATCCCACTGTGCTGATCGATCTTCATTCAAGCTTGCCTCCAGCCAACTGAAGACATTCAATTCTTGGCCAGAGATTCATCAGCTCCATCAGTCTACGATAATAAAATGAATATATGTCTTGATTACACCAGGAAGTCTCCCCTACAAACACCCCAGGAGGTCACAGCCCTAGGCCCTTGAGTCTCCTTGTGTAGCAAAGCCTCATTCATTTGAGCCCAGGACTGGAGATTTTCCATGATTCACTCACAGCATGTGTCATGTGTCTACAGTAAAATATTTGAAATTTTTTTTCCTTTATGTCTTTTTAGGACCAGGAGTAGAATATGAACTCCCCGTGGGAAGCATGCTTTACTCCTGTGCACTGATTAACGAGTGATGGGTGAATCATCTCATACTGTGGTGCTCAGGCCTGAGATGGCACTGCAGTCACCAGGGGCCTGTGACACACTCATTCCAGAGCCTTAGCTCCAGAGTGTCTGGGCCTGAGAATCAGCATTTACTGCAACTTCACAGCAGATATGGAGGTTACAGGTCCAAAGGGCACACTTTGAAGCACATATCTGAAATTGAGTGTGACTTGTCTTCCCTCTGGTTCTTGCTGAACCCATCTTCATCTTGCTCTTCCTGTTTCGGGTCAGACTTTATATTTGCAAACCTTTCCAGATGAGGTGTCCAGTTCAGGGTGTCTGCAACCCAAATCTTTTATGTGTTTTTCCAAAATAGGACGGGATCTGCTGCAATCTTTCCTAACTTCTATTTCAATCAGTTTAGTATGTTGTACAAATATCTTTAGAAAGAAATTTTTCTATCTTTAACATAAATAGAAAATCAGTATTGCTTACTATAAATAGTGCAATGGCAAGCAGAAACACCAAAATAACACCCAGGATTTGGAGGCAAATTTATTTATATTAACTGGCACTGATTGGCATCATACACAGAATATCAGGCCCTGATCTCTGATGGTCTAGGGCTTATATGGAATAAGCAAGCAGGAAGTACAGAGACAGAATGGCTTGTCAGTTGGGGATTGGTTTATACCATGTCCATCATAGTGACCAGCTCTGCATCACAGAGACCAGCTGATTCTAAGAGACAGAAGCATCTGAAACCGGAATAGAAACTATTACCTGGGGAACTAAGAAACTGAAGTATATTGGCTGGTGGTGGTGGTGGTGGGGTATTTTCTGTTGCATTTCCCCTCTCTTTTAGTTTGCCCAGAAAATCTGTTCTGGGCATATTACATGTGATATTCTGAGATAAGACCCAATTGGAAGCAATAACAGGGTTATCAGTGATCCTGGGATGGGCCTTAACCAAGCTCCCCAAGGTTGTCTTATTATAGAGTTTTTCCCTAAATTGTTTTTAGGAAATGATGTTCTGTTCTGTAACATTACTCTGGCAAGATGGTGAAGGAGTTAATCTGATCTAGGAGAGTGTCCAGTGTGCCTTGGACTCCCACCGAATTTTGGTCAAGTGTTTGATTGATGGTTCTATTTTCTTAGGGCAACTATCCATAGAGTTTAAGGAAAAAAAAAAAAAAAACAGCTGTCAGGAGGCAGGGAAGCAACAACTGGGTCAAGTAGCCTAAAAAGACACAAAACTCAAAGGGAATAGGTGTGGAGCAATTCTGTGAAAGACACGCTCAGGCTTCAGTCATGCATGGACTGGTCAGTGCTCAGAGTGACCAGAGTGGGGCTTTGAGCGCATTGTCTCTTCAGAGTGAGCCTCAGAGGAGCTGTCCAGGTAAATTTTCCAGTGGATCTAAGGCTGGATTTCTGAAGCTTGTAGAAGTAGTTAATATGTACCTGAGTTATATATGTGTGCAGGAGTGCCTACAGGTGGAGTGGATATTTTAGCTAAACTTTTGTGGAACTAATTACAAGCTGTTTCTGTAGGGTTATATTTCTTTAAATGAGGACAGTGCACTATTTTGTGTGAGGTCAGGGGCAGCGACACAGACACTGAAGCCTGAGCTGGCTGAAGGGATATGGTTGTCAGTGCTGCAGCTTGAACTTACAGAACTAATGGTGGGTGCAAGTCTGGCTCTGACCTTTTGGAAATACTGGGTAAAGTTTTCCTGGCTGGGGTTGATGTTTCAGTCAGTCAGATCCCTGGAAGGGGCTTAGACCTCTGGATTGGATTAATTTGCATCATTGATGGCAGTTTTCCTAACATCAGCAGGAAGCAGCAGCAGGAGAGCTTTGGCCAAAATAACTTTGTCCAAGTTGACCACGGCATAGCTAGCCTGTTGACACAGATGTTGAAGGCTGAGCTGGCTGCAAGAGTACTGATGCCAGTGCTATGACTTGAGCTTGTTAGTAAAGCATGGACATTAGATTCTCTAAGGTGAGCTTGTCAGCTTTCTTGACCAGAAGGAAATGGCCATTACAGTGAGAAGGCAAAGCGGGGAGGCAGGCCTTAGTGACCGGATCCAAGTATTTGCACAGGTAGGCACTGGGCACTCCCAGGGGCTGACAGTCTGTGTAGGCATCATTGTCTTTGTGTACGCAAGGACCTAGATTCTACAGAAGCCAGAAGTTCCAAGAAATCTGCGAAGTTATTATTATTTTTTCTTGTAACCAGTCTCTGCCAGATATTGTAGCCGAGCTTCTGTGTCTTTCCTGTAGGCAACTTGGGTGTGATCAATAAGAAATGCCTTGATCAGCTATGAGAGCTTCTCTAAAGAGAGTAAACAAGGTTTTGAACATCTGGGAGGTTGAGTCCAGGTCAGTTGACTTTTAAGTTCAGATCTAGGGCCTTTCCATTTAAAGGTAAAGAAGAGGTGGCTGATAGGAGCCAAATGAAGGCAGAAGAAGGCATTCTTTAGGTCCAGGCAGGTATACCAGTAGGCTGTGGGTGGTAGAAGACTGAGATAATATATACAAAGGGCAAGTATGGTGGCATTGCCAGGTCAGAGATCTTGAACTGGCTTTACAGGCATGAGAAGTGTATTTTAGCAGTTTGACAGTCTGTACTGTTTGCTGGGGGAACAGTGATGGAGCTGGAAAGGACAGAGAAACAGGCTGTCTTGAAACCAAGTCTGTTACTAGGGCCTCCCTATAAATAGTGGGACAGTTCCAAAACCCTTGTGGCAATGATCCAAAAAGGGTTTTTGGGTTGGAAACTGCAGAATGCAAATTGATGGCTGCATTGTTGATGGCATGAAGATCTTGCCCAAGGTGACTAACAGTCTATCAGGCTGATGTGTGACTGGATGCCTGTTTGTACTTCCCATGACATATGACAACAGTGGGGGCCATGGTGAGGCAGCATGGTTGATGGCCAGACCTGGAGGTGGGTCTTTAGTCCATGTCTGTGGGAAGAGAGTTTTCAGAACTTCAGGATTGAAGTTATCTCAGGCCGATGCAGGAATCATCTTCCTCTTGGAGAATAGTCAGAGTTGAAAGTGCAGGTTAAATGAGAGACAGACTCACTGGCTCAGGATAAAGGAGACAGTCATTTCTAACTTGAAGAGGAGGTCTCTTTTCAGAAGCAGTATGGGGACTTGCTTACACAGAAGATGTCCTCCCAGGCTTGAGGTTTGTGCCTGATAAAGGAATGAGAGGCAAGGGTTCTAGTTGCCCTGATGATGGTACTGTGTATTCCCAGTGGCCCAGATGAAGAAGGAGACCAATCTAGCCTAGTCTGAGCCAATCAGACTAATGAAAGGCTTGTCATCTGATCTAGGTTGAAGATTTGAAAGCTCTTGTTTTTTAGTCTTAATGGGCATTTATTTTTAGTGTCCACAGTCCTTTATCAGGCTTTTGGGTAACAATAGTAACTTTTGACATATTGTTGGGTTTTTTGTCCCCCAACCCCACCCTGTGATGTCTTTGAGAAGCACTCCAACTGGATTATTTTTAGGCAAGTGAACATTGGGAAAGGGCATGGCAACTCATTTGTCAGGACTGACAATCCAATTTTTTTCAGTCAAAATGTGAAACTCAGAAGCAATTGCTGACAGTCATCTCAGGTAGGCATAGCTGTGAAGCAGAAGGTTCAGGAGAAGGGCTTCTATGACCAAATTCAGACAATGGCTAGCTGGAATCAGTTCAATTGGTTGGCAGTAGATGAATCGAGAGTGGGGAGTAACGCTTTGGGTGTTGGCAGTAACTGTGGTGGCTGACAAGGGTGCCAACACAAGATTCTTAGGAAGAATGGGCCTCTGCAGGGAGTGGTTTGTTTTCATTTTTAACTCCAAAGAAGCCCTTTTTCCTGCAGTCAGGGACTGTGGGTTTTGACTAATTAGTTCCCATCTCTGGCTTCCTACTGTGTGTGTTGTGTACCCTTGAATGCACAACAGACAAAGGGTGGGTACCCCTCAAAGAGAGAGAGAACATTCAGATGCCTGCCTGGCCACACTGCTCATGGGGATTTAGGTACAACTTAGCTAAGGATGGTGCAAGGCCTCCATTATGCCATATATCGATCAGCACAGAACCACAGGTGAGGGTCCAATGAGCCACCATGACCAATACTTCCAAGTCTTGGTGCACAGATGGAGCAGCCTATTGCTTTTGCTGTCTGTTTCACTTACACATTCATTCAGCAGGCACTCAGAGGTTAAACATTCCAGCCCCCTTCCCTTCGGGGTGGTTCTAATAGATTTGATCAGACTCCCCTTCTGCTTGAGCTGAGGATTAACAGACAGAAAAACTGGGATGCACTTGGGGGTCTTACCAGAATCAGGCAGATAGACAGATAAATGGATAGCCTGCCAGACAGACAGACAGCATCCTTTCCCTTTGGTGTCTGATGTGAACCACTTAAGTGGGGAGCCAGGAACCCTCATTCAGACCTCTGAGGGGACTTAAGAAATCTTGAGGGTGCACCTTCCCACTAGGACCAGGAGAGGTCCTTGCTGTGTCCTCAAGGACCATGACAGGTGACCAAAGAGGTCAGCATGGTCAGTTTCCTGGCCAACACACCAGGTGCAATGGCAAGCAGAAACACACAAACAACACCCAGGATTTGGAGGCAGCTTTATTTACATTGATGGGCGCAGGCTGCCTTCGTTCCCAGAATCTCAGGCCCTGATCTCTGGTGGTCTTGGGCTTATATTCTAAGAGACAGAAGCAACTGGAACTGGAACAGGAACTATTACCTGGGCAACTAAGAAACTGAATTATACTGGCTGGGGGGAGGGCATTTTCTGTTACAATAGGAGGTAAGCGAAAAAATAAAACATAACTATTTAAATTTAAAAAAGAAGTTTGTCCGAGTATGCTCTCTAAATTATCTCACAGCTTGGAGTGGTATATGTAACCCACTCCTAGAAAAACTGATGAAAAGGAGGTCAGGTCTTAGGAGATCTCTGTTTTCAAAGGAAAAAAAGGGAGTTCTAGAATACCAGAAATGATAGCATCTTGTGCTGCTACCTTTGCAGCATACATCTCAGGCCTTTGCGCTGCCTCTAGTGCTGAGTTTCTGCATCCTAATCACCCCTGACTCAACTAACAAGGACCTCCCAGCTCACACTTCTTTGTGACAAGGTGAGCTGAATTCAATTCAGTCAATAAAGTCATTCTGATTTACATTTTCATAATCCAACCTCCAGTCCTCCAAGTGTGACTTTCATTTTTAGGACAAAGTTATTCAGTCAATGGATGTGCAGTCTGTTTAAAGGGATATTTATCACCCTTGAAGAATCTTATTGCCTAATCTTAATAGTCTTTCTTAACAACAAAGGTTCAAATTCCCCATCAAGATTAAGAAGTGGAGCTTGAATGAGCTTTGCCGTAGCATCTCAGAATGAGATAGATTAAAGCCTTCAAATGAGCAACCATTGGAAGTGGAAGTCAAGCAAATAAACAAAAATATTCCTGTGTTTCCTGAAGGCCTTAGGGGCACTGTAGATGAGCCCAGAGGTTCTGGTGGCAAGATACAGACATAGACTTCCTAGGGTCCACTAGGCAAAGCTGGGTGATCTTGTGTGAGGCTAAGATGTTCTGAATTTTCATTACTCCATTTGTAAAACAGTGGTAGTGAGGATTATATGGAAATCTCCATGCAGTCTGCTGCCCATTTCCTGGCAGAATAAGTAGTTTAAGTACAGATTTGCCATTCCTGTCAGAGGTCCCTAAGACCACCCCCAGCTTTAGTGATGTCCAACAGTTACTCACAGAACTAGCATGTAATTGGATTCATAGCTGAGATTTATTACAGTGAGATCTTTCAGAGCAAACTGGGGAAAGGCCCACAGAAAATGTCCAGGGGAATCAGGAGCAAGTGTTTCAGATCAATCACACAGGACACTCTTCATTCCCACAGAAACATCCTGTGGCAAGAGCTGTGGAATGTCATCTAGAAACTTGGTGTCCAGAGTTTTGATTGGAGTAGTCCCTAGAAACTTGGTGTCCAGAGTTTTGATTGGAGTAGTCACTAGAAACTTGGTGTCCAGAGTTTTGATTGGAGTAGTCCCTAGAAACTTGGTGTCCAGAGTTTTGATTGGAGTAGTCACATTAGCAGCCTCTTCTAGGCATGTCCGAGATTCCGGACTTCCAGAGGGAGAGCAGGTGTCCAGCACAGACCACGTTGTTTGTCTGAACATTAGGTACACTGAGCCACTCTTACCATTTAGGGTGCTGGAGCCCTCCTGAAATCCAAGTTCTCAGATGCCAACCAAGGTCCACCTTGTAAGCAGGACTTCCTGAGGCTGGAGTCCCTGATCTGTTAACTTAGCTATTTTCGGCTCAGCACTGGGGAGGAGGCTTGAAGCCTCTCCTGATTCTGCCTTTGGCCATGGTGACACCCTCCAGGCGTCCTGCCTTTCTTCCTATCATTCAGCCTACTCCCACAGCGTAGCCTTACCTATGTGCTTATGCAGCCTGTGCCTCCAATATGCTTCTCCTGCATTTGCCAGGACCATGTCCTCCTCTTCTTCCTCCTAAAGATGATTTTCTAACCCTATCTACTACTACAACCCCATTCACTCAGCTATAATTTTTCTATAAAATTAACACTCTCTGAAATCGTCCTTTGTACTTGCTTCCACTTGTTCATTGGTGTTTTTTCCATTTGAAGGACACTGTATTTTTTCAGGAAGAAAAGCATGTCTGTTCTGGTCACTGCTAGTGTCTGCTGTAGGGCTGAGTGAGTGGGTAGTAGGTTCTCATTTAATAATTGTCACATGGCTATTGGGAACCTTTCACTTTATCTTGAAGAATACACCAAAACTCCTACACTTTTCCTGTTTACTAATTTATTTTCTTTGGATGTTGAGAAGAGTTTTACAAAATATTGAGCTTACAAAAAGTTCACCAAAATAATATGAAGATGCTGAGTGCCTCTGGGTGTTTCAAATCTCATCTTTCCACAATTGCTCCTTCTCTGCATGAGCCTAATTCACTGGTTCATGGAAGGCTGCAAAGAAGTGCATGGTCTTGTTTACACTCAGAGTAATTACAGAGTATTCTGTTTTCATCTCTTCGGTCTCCATTCTCCCAGGAGTTTTCCAGTTCTGTGATTGATAATTGCAGGTAAGGAGAGTGCTGGGTCACTTTGTTGACCTCTCTTTCTTCACCTTGCTGGCCCCTTTTTCTCAACTTTGCAGGGACCCTCTGTAGGGGTCCACTGCCCCTTGGCTGCTGCTGGCTTGAGTTCAGGGGTCTTCCAACTTTTTCCTAAGAGGCCAGAGAATAAATATTGTAGACTCTGCATGTCATGCAATCTCCATCCTACCTGGAGTCTGTCATTTAAGTGTGAAAGCAGACATGGGCAGGGAAGTAGGTAGACCAATGAGCAAGATTGTTTTTCAACCAAAGTCTCTTTACAAAATCTGACAGTGGGTCAGACATAAACTATGGGCAGTGATTTTTCCAATCAGTGATTTCACTAGTGGGTGGCTAGGACAGGAATTCAGGAAGAGGGTGGCAACTAAGTCTCTGCAGGCTACTAGGTCCCTTCCACTGGAGTAGGGGTTGCAGTTCCTCTCTGGAAGCCCCTTCCACTCACCTGTCTCTGGTAGGTCTAACACCTCTTCTCTCCTTTGTCCTTTGGGCTTAGATGTGGAGCAGATGTTTCTCTGATGCAGGGAACGTATGCTCTGAACACCGTTTCCCTGGCCCTAACTACACTGTTACTAGTCCCTCTATCCATCTCTCTTCACATAGCTCCTTCCTGGGTTCAGGGCAGCTGGTGTGGCCAGGTTTCCTGAGATATGGAAATTTGGGTGCTGAAATCCATATAGCCCCTGGCAAAATCAGGATGATTGATTACCTTCGCTAGGACACAGCTCTCGCTTCTATCCTGTCCCCAGCCTTCGTTCTGACCTTTGCACCTCCCAGTTGGATGATGGCCTTGTTGACTTCTTGCAGATACAGTGACTGTAGGAGTCTGTGGCCATCACCATGTATATCTCTTTTCTAGGGCTTATTTGCCCTTGGAGCAAAGACTGTGTTAATGTCTGCCTCCCTCGAGAGAGACTCCAGTGTGGAAACTCTTCCTGATAATGTATTTCCACTGTATAATTTTTGACAATGGTCCCTCCTCTTCCAAATTTTACTATGGGAAAGATATACTATTTTTCCATATGAAGAACCAGACTTCCTTTGAAGGTCATTGGATTAGCAGAAGCTTTGAAATATTTCATGAATCCAGACTGAGTTGAAAATATCCATAGGACTGACTCATGAAATTTCAGGTAATTGAACTTCTAGAGTTAAGTAGACTTGGTAATAATAGCAACATACAAAAATGTCTTTTGCAAACTATTTCAGCTCACACCTTCTTTTGTCTTCTTAGCTCAGAATCTGAAGAAGGTTGCTTGAGGGGGAGAGAGACTGGCTTATCCTCACCTCAATGTCATGTTGTAATGATAATAGGAGGCTCTTCTGAATTCATCGTTTGTATCCAGATGTCCTTGCTTGTTTTCAATGGGAAACAGGCTTAAGTGGTTGGTAAAGAGTGTGATGGTTTGATGCAGCTATGCAGTGAGGGAAGAGACCAGAAATTGGCCACATCCATCGCACTTGCATATCTGTGCCCTTGGACATGTAGGCTAAAGAAAAAGGGTTTGATACTCTGAAAATAATCTCTTGAGTAATGGAGTATGCAAATACAAATTCCCAGGATTTGGAAGATAGCAACTATGAAAGCATTGTTAAGAAGGAGAAGGTTCGGTGGAGGTTGTGGGCTCATTGTAACACCAGAGGCTTCTCCACAGCCCTGTGAATGTTAGTAGATGAAACTGAAACCTCAGATGTTGGGGGTGGAGGGGGGAGGCAGGGAAGAATGTATAAATGTACGAGGTGTGATCAAGATATATGGTAAATGCTTACATTAAAAACAATTGTCACAATAAAATATGCATTGCCTTTAATTCCCCTCAAAATATTCTCACTTACTTTGAACATACTTATCCCACACTTCTTGCCACCTTGTGAAGCTATTCTGAAAGTCCTCTCCAGAAAGTGTCTTTGATAAAGTACAATCAACAGTGTGGTAAATGTGGCTGCCGAGTGGCATTCAGTGGAAAGGCAGGATTCTGAAAACACAGCAGTGTGTCCTCATCTACCTCATTCACTAGCTCTAGTGCCATGCAACTTCCTACTCTTCCCCAAAGTCAATATGACCGCGAAATGTAAATGTTTTGAGTTGATTCAAGACGTTGAGGCAGCCATCACAGCACAAGTAAAGACATTTGTGAAAGATAACCAGAACTGCTTCAGAAAGTGGTAATAATAATCGGATAAGTGTGTTGTAAGCAGAGGACAGTTTTCAGGGGATTAATGGCAATGTGTCCTTTCCTGTAATAAATTCTCTTAAAGTACACATTCATCATTTTTTATTATAGCTCGTAAGTAAATACAGAGGTTGGTTGTAGAGAAATCTGTATAAAGTCACACACACAAGCCAAAAGTCACTTTAAATTGAATGTAAGGGAAACAACAGCAACTGGGATAACAAAAGGAAAATGGTACTTGTTGGTGGGTACGAAGGAGCCGTAGACTTCTAAAGGTGAAGGCCTGTCCATCGGGAAGACACCTTCATCATGAATGGAGTATCGCCCTGTTTCATTCCAGTCCCCAGGGCTAGGGTCTCAAATCCAGACACTTAGTGAAAATTCTTGATATTTAAATGTTAGAAGCTAATCCACAAACTAAAGGCCGTCTAGCGATACAGTGTCCCCGAAGGGCCTGCCGGCCGTCCTCACCTGCAGCCTCTGTGTTAGTGCTTGTCTGCCTTGCAACAAAGCCCATAGCTGACGTTTGACTGGGAGAAGATAGTGTGGTGACTCTCTCGTGTTTTAGACATTATTAAGGTACTGTAGAAACTTTCAAAGTCACACTGATTAGCCTCCAGCTTAGCAAAGCAATGGTTCCCTAATTATGTCAGAAGCCAGGATTATCTCTGATCATTTGAGTTAGGATTCTGAATGGAACATCAAAAGCAATATTTAAACAACGCACAGTCACAAACCAAGGATTCACTTCATTTTCTCTTACTATAAAACCAAACTATGGAGATGCATTTTGTTCCATTAGTAGACGAGTTTTCCAGGATGTTGTAATTCATATGTAGTGGGACCCCATTCTCTATTACCATGTATCCCTCTGGGAAAGAGGAAAGCTCTATTTTGTGTCCTGGTGGTTCATACATATAAAGGCTCTGCAAAAGTCCATGCAAATTCCTGGCCCAAACAACCCAGAATTAGGAACTGGCATTCCAAATTCTTTGTTGAAGATGCTTGGCTTATGAACTTCAACTTTACACATCTCTTCCCAACTCATTATTCAATAATTTTACATTAGTAGCCTGAAATTGGCCATGATGAAAGTTTTTACACCATGAAAATTGGCAGACATTATGAAGCAAGGTATTTCCTTCTTGGAGAGCTGCTCATATCCACTTAGTAGGTTCCCCTTAGGTTCCTTCATGCCTGGAGGATGTCCTCTATTTCTTCCTTCAATCCCAAGTTTAACTTGCATTCCACTTAGACATTATGCTATTATCTTTCTTGTGACTCGAGAAACATAAAATAGGGGGGAAAGCTGAATATTAAGTGAAATGATTTTTTAGTTCCTACATTTTCAAAAGTTCTTACCCTCTTAAAATAAAGTTATTAACAAAAAGAATAAAAAACTTTTAAGCCACTAGGGTAACTCAGTTTTAAGATGGCTAAATCCTGATTAGTAACCAGTAGCTGCCTCAAAAAGGAAGCAAGGACTCCTGTCATTCATAGCCCCTCCCTCTGGGCATCTTCTGTTTAAGACAGAAGGGTGCACAGCAACACCAACTAAACTGCCGTGGTCTAGGAGAATGTCTTCTTAGTAACCTCATTCAACCTTCACTCAACACTGACCTGACTGGGTCCTTGTTTTGTATTTCCATTGCACTATTTTCTCCACCTTTAAACTTTTAACTGTGTTTTAAAAGTCAATATTCATACAGTGTATCACTCATTCCTATTAGGCTCTGTGTTCCTTGAAAGTAGAGGATGTTTCTCACTGATTTGTATCTTGGCACTGGCAAATAGTAGGCACTCAATAAATGCTACATAAACAAGTGAGTCAGAAGATGAATAACTGGCACATAAAGAACAGCCTTTGCAGTTCCTTCTGATCAGTCAAATAAGCGTTTGAGGACATTGTTAGCTGACTTGTATGTAAGTCAGTTAGATTTTAAAGAAAAAGATGTGTATTTTTACACCACATCCTAGGGAAAGATGCATGCCGTTCTGCTAAACACAGTAAATCCTTTGCCTTCAATAGCAAGTTTTCCTTGCTTTATTTCTTTTCTTCTGGAACTTTTCAGAGTGAGAGCCTTTAGCAGAGAAAACAATTTAACAAGATAGACATTTAGTTCAATAGAAGAATTTTCCTGGTGTGAAAAAATAAATTACAAAAAGGACTTTGCCTCTGAAAGATAATTAATAAACCCTTCCTGTGTGATGACAAATCTGACATCTTGTCTAATGTCTGGCAGAGAAGAAAGTGTGGAGAGCTGCACAGTTAGAATAAAATGTTCCACTTCACAGCAAGGCCAAGTAGGAGCTGATAATTATTTCTGAGCAAGAAAAGGTCATAGTCTAGTTGTTAAATTGACACAACATCAGACCTGGATATGGAGCTATTCACAACAGCGAAGTCTTCCTGTAGATTTCCTGATTTCACAGATAAATATTGTCAGGAAGGTGAATGACCATGGAGTGACTTGTCTGGGACATTCTGGGCCACAACTGAGTTTATAAAACTTTTCCTTTCTTTCATTTAAGCTACTCATGGGTGTGGTAGGCTGAATAACAGTCCCCTAAACATGTTCACATCCTAAGTCCTAGAACTTGTGATGGAACCTGAATGATTTATCACTGCAATCCTTATCAGAAGGAACCAGGAGGAGTCAGAGTCAGAAATGAGCATGAACGTGGTGATGAGATACAGGAACAGACCAGAGGATGCCACCTGGACAGCTTCGAGGATGGAGAAAGGAGGCCATGGTGAAGGAGGTTGATGGCCCACCTGGAAAGTGAAAGAAAATAAATTCTCCTGAGAGGACACATCCCTGTGGGCCCACTTTACATTTTATGACTGTGAGATACTAGAGTCATTTTTGAGCCTCTAAGATTATGTTCTGGTGTCGCAACAGCAATACGAGTCTAACGTGTAGGCATATTTCCGGAAATCAGAGCCTGATATGAGGACTGGGTACAGCCAGTTTTCTTTGGGAGATGACACTGGAAACAAGGGCAGAGGAAGGGGCCAAGGTAAGGAGGAGGAGGAGGAGGAGGAGGAGGAGGAGGAAGAGGAGGAAGAGCACCAGTCCTGGCACTCACTGCTTTAGACAGGCAGTGATGACCCCCAGGCACCTCGAGGGGCTCATGGACTCTCTCTCAGAAGTGTCAGTGTGGATGGAGACAGCAGGGCTCTCCTGAAGGAATCGGCTCCTGCTCATTTCCCAGCTCTTCTCGCCCTCCTGCGAAGCTTATCCTGCAGCACAGGACCACAGGCCCGTGCATTCGTGATTTGGTCCCCAGCCCATGGCCCTACTGGAAGATGATGGGACCTTTACGACGTGATGCCTCACTGGTGCAGTTAGCCTTTCCCATCTCTCTTTTGCTTCTCAATCCCCGCTGAGGTGAACAGGCCTCCTCTGCCACACATCCCCACCAAGACGTATGTGCTGTCTCGGGCCCAAAGCAATGGGGCCAGACAACCATGAACCGAAACTTCTGAAAGAAACCTTTCCTCATATGAAGTAGCTTAGATATTTGGTCACAGTGATGATGGGAATCTGACCAAGACAAAGAGAAGCCCAGAAAGAGAATGCAGGGATTGAGGGCACACTGAGGGCTGAGTCCGAGCTCTCAGGGAACCGTCTGCCCTCCTCAGAGGCAGCAGAAATCGGGGCTCAGCTGAGGTGCTGAGCTCAGGCATCGCAAGGGCCCTCGTTGGGCTGCATCCTCAGACTCCATCGTTTCCTATTCACCATTCCTGCAGTTACTGTTTTGCATGTAGACCAGACCAGTACCAGTGCCTAGCTTGGTGAAGGTATGTGTTATTTGCCAGTTAAACGTCCTATGGTTACTAGGGCTCACTGAAGGCTTCCTCATTCAGGGACTCCTTTGCTTGACTTGAGGGAAATGGGTCTTACTGTGCATTTAACACCACTGATTTGATTGCCAAAATTTCAGAGACAAAGTGCCAACGACCCTGGGCACACTCAGCCTCCAGTTTCTGCTCTTCCTAATGCAATAATTCCAAATCTTACACATCTGTGATTTTGCTTTTAAATTTTTCAGCTGAACCTGCTTGATTGTCTTAGAATCTTAACAATAATGTGTCAATTCTAGTTAGACAAAAAAAATGTGATTTCATCGAGTAGATCATTTTGGGTGCTATTTTAGCCAGATTCTAGGAGAAGAGGCTTATCAATTGAATTCCATTTTGAAACAACAAAACGCCTTCAGGTAATCTTGAAAACCACCCAGAGCATCTCATCCCTGCCAAATTGCTCTCTGTTTCTTGCACTGGTATGCAGTGGTGTTTGCAGTTACAGTCCCCCAGTATGCAATGTTCTTTCTTATACTTTGCCACTTGATTTTGTTGTTGTTGTTGTTGTTGTTTGGTACCGGGGATCGAACTCACAACCTTGTGCCTGCCAGGCAGGTGCTTAAGCCACTGAGCTAAATCCCTGGCATACTTTGCCACTTGAAAAGCTTCAATCATCTTTCCAAAATGGTCTTGTCTGTGACATGGTCCAAGTCCCTATTCTTATCTGAAGTGTATGCTATTTCTTCTCCCTTATATCTACAACACCTTACACATGCACCTCTATATTATATGAATAATGTAACAGTGAATAGGACCTTCTGTGAGCCAATATCTGTTCTATACCCTTTGAACCGTGGATGTGGTAAATAGATATGATTATTATTTATATTATGCAAATGAGGAAAATAAGGCACATTGAAGTTAAAAGTAACTCATCCAGGATCACACAGCAACAACATGACAAAATGTGAATTTGAACCCAGGTGGCCTAGCTACAGAACCTTTGCTATGAACTACTTCCTAATTCATATTATATAGAAAATTATGCTATATTGTATTGTATTATATTCCCAAGAGTCTGCTTTTCCTTTGAGATGATAAATTTACTAAGGGCATTGTTCATTTCTCCATGTCTAACATCTAGCCCAGAGACTGCCAGATAGTAGAAATTTTAAATTTCAACTAGACGTATTGGTGAAACAATAAACCTAGTGATTATATCACAACAGTAAATCAAAATACATCAAGGAAAAATTACTAAAACAATTTTTCCCTGCCTATACTCAGGAAAAAGCATTTAGGACTAGTATTGCTATATCCTTGTCAAAGGGACCCAAAATTTGCAACCTTCTTTCATCCTGTCTTCCTATGACCTCCCCATTTCATTCCAACCACCTCTTTCGTCCCAGCTGTTAGTTTACCCAGATTATATTTATAACTTGGAAAAAACAATCTCTTCTGAGTGTCCATGGTGGAGGCAGTGCCATGGTGGGCTCTATGAGTTCCCTGTGGCTGCTATAACAAATTAGCAGACATTTAGCCACATAAAACCACACACATGTATTATCACCGTTCTGAAGTCCAGAATGCGTCTCACTGGCTGACATTCAGGTGTAGGCGGCAGGGCTGCCATCTTTACTAGAGTCCCTCGAGGAGACTCCTGTGATGTTGTTGCACTTTCTGGCTCCTAGAGGTCACTTATGTTCCTTGGATCCTGACTCTGTTCTCCATTTTCAAAGTCAGCATTGCCAGTTGAGTTCTTCTTGTACTCCATCCTTCTGCTATTGCTTTCATCACTCCATTTCTTTTTTAACTCTAGTCTGTTTTTCAAAGATACTTGTGATTGCATTGGTGACTCCACAAAACTTGAAATAATAAACCCAAGTAAGCTACTTACTAACCCTATTTCCTCTTTGCCACATTACCTAATGGAAATCAGGACGAGGGCATATTGCAGGGACTGTTATCCTGTCTGTTTCGTTTGCATTGTCTCATTAGAACCCCTAGCATCTGGACACAGTAGATAGTATTATGTTAATTCTACCAAAGAGAACATGAGTGCTGGTCCCAGTGCAGTAATTTGCCAGAAGTCAGAGAAATGACCCCACAGGTAGGCTGCACGTTTGGATTAATTTTGGCTTTTGTTCTCATACTTTTCTAGACACAGGCAGCTTCCCTTTTACTAGTTAGAGAAAAAGATGTCAAGTGGCATTTGATTAGCTGTAAGGTCTAGGATATTGCTTTTAAACTATGTGAGCAACATCAGGACTCAGTATTGTAGATGTGTTCTCTCATTTTCTCTCTGCAAAAGTCACAAAATCATTTCTAAGTGTCTGTTACCTTAACACCTAGAAAGGTGCTAGCTGCTCTGCGTCCCTGGGGCTTTAAAATGCCTGGGAACATTTTAAGAAAGTCGAACTCAACAGGGATGTTGGTGACATGAATTTATACTGTGTGTACTCATGCACTTGAGTGGGCATGTGTGTATGCATGGATGTGTGCATGTGAGTCTTGGAAATGTTCTTTTTCTCCATGCTTTCCCTGTTGATAGTGTGCCTTCATAAATCCTAGCACGACTCTGTGGTTTTGGTTCTTGGCAAGATAAAAAAAAAATCAGTCAAAATACAATGCTGTAACATTTTTGTATCCTGCAAGTGTGTAACTGTAGCCTTTCTTCCCCACCAATCTGGGACCCTCCAAACTGATTTCAGTAGACCAACTTTGACCAGAGTAAATCAAAAGCGAAGTAAGTTAGGGAGAAGAAAACAAGGATCTGGGAGACAAGAACAAGTTTGTTTGGAAAATATCATCTGGAACCTGGCTTAAGAGAGGATGAAAACTGAGGTTGTTCACAGCCTGTTGAGGTAATTATTTGTGGCAGGGAGTTTCTTTTTATGTATAACTTCTTTGAAGACAGTTGTGTTAGTTTTTTTTTTTTTTTCCCCTTTCTGTTCTGCTATTTTTCACTGATCACTACTATATATCTACAATGCCAGTGGTGTAGGCAAAAGTTCCATGCGTGTTTAGTGTACAATCAGCTAAGGTAGCTATGGCGACAAATGCCCCCAGTCCTGGCCCCTTGGCACGGAACTCTATGCATGGTCCTGTTAGCTGCCCCCTGCCCCCATTAGCAGTCCTTTGCACAGGGAATTATTGCTGGCCTCTCTCTATTGGATGATGCTGACACTGTGGAAGCCCTTCTTTCCTTTTATTGTGGACAGGGGAGGAAGAGATCTCACAGGACGTTCCAGGGGACAGCCCTGGGTGTTGTGACAGTCCTAACCTCACTGGTTGGCCATTGTTGGTCCCATCGTCAAAATTACCGCAATGAAGCCAGCAGCACAAGAAATGGATGCCACTGTGACAGATAGCTAGAGACTCACGAGACAGGTTCCTGGCCCAAAGGGTCCTCCCCAAAGTCTAAAGTGCAGGTGGCCAACTCAGATCCCTGGAGGGCCACATGTCTGTGTAACTGAGGCGAGTGAGTGGAAACAATAGCACAGGAAACGAATGGTGCCACAGGGACCACTCGGAAAGGCCACCCTATGAAATGTGACAATTTGACTTTGTGACACAGAGCTCTGGATGCCTCTGCTGGCCACCTTCACCCCATGTGCTACCAGTTGTCAACCTGTGGTCTGGGAGGGAAAAATTCTTTCTCTGGAACCAATTTCCAAAGTTGGCTATATTCTCAAATCAATGCCTGTCAGGATAAACTCGGAACCCCATGTTTTGAGAGAGAAAGTTCTGTGTTGCAGCAAAGAAACGCAAGCTAAAAAGAAGTATAAAGAAGGCGATGTAAGGACACACTCTAAGGATGCTTCGTCCTTTCAGAAAAGTAGCACAGCACAGCCCTATGGGTATTGACATTCCCACTGCACAGCTGACCCCGATGGGCTGGGGTCCTCTGGTCTCCGGCTCTCAGATTCAGATCTGCTGTTTCTCTCTGCGTACTTCTGAGTCTAGGCACCCATGGAACAGTTTCACAGTAACAGCAAATAATATGTTTGGAACATCAGCGAATCCTAGAGGACACCAGTGAACTATGTGCATTAGTTTAAACAAAATACATAGAAATAAAGGTAACCATTTATGGAGCTATTATGATGTGCCAGATACTATTTAAGTCCCTTTACAATGATGAACTCACTTGATCCTCATAATAACCCAGAAGGTGCCATTACTACTCCCATTTTACATCTGAGGAAACTGAGACAGGTCAACGGCCAACGTGACTTTCAGTGACAGAGCTGAGGCTTGGACCTAACCAGGGAGCCTCGGATCTCATTATCACATGTGAGACACGGATCTGCTTTCTTTTGTACCAAAAGTAATTTTCATATAATAGAATTCCTTTGGTCATCATAAAATTTGATAACTGCCATGTTTCAAAGGTCTTGGTTATGTATTATTTATGAGGGTGAGCCAATGCATAAATGAACACAAGAACCATTCAGGGAGACTATTGCTGCTATGGTATTAAAGTGAAATCTGGGGTGCCCCTGACATGTACTGTGGCAAAGTTAAAGATCTTTTGGATAACAGTATGCCCGATAGTACAGTGTCTTTATACAAGTTTCACGTGATAATGTTGGAGAATAATTTGCCTGGGTTTGGAGTAATGTCTAGGTACTAATTCTTACAATAATGGGAGAGTGATACTTCATACACTCAAACTTAGTGAGACTGAAATTGGAGAATGGGTGTCCATGACTAGTTAGTGGAAGGTACTGTTTGGAAAACTGTGTGAAATTAAGGAGCCAAAACAGTAACTAATATACTCTAGCACTATTGACCAGTAAGGGGTTCAGATTTGGGGCAGCACTAAAATAGTTTGGATTATGTTTTAAATGCAATTTTGCAATTTTAGAGATGTGTTACATGGAACCTAAAGGGGCACAAAAGAATTCCTGGGAAAACAGTGTGTGTTGGTTTAAAAGATTAAGTCTCTTTTCCTCTCCATGTACTCAGCCGATTCTTACTCAGCTCTGAGTTGAAAACAAAATTGTCCCTTCGGTGGGATTGACTTCCCTGCTGCCTTTTGAAGAGGTTGGATTCCCCTGTCCCCAGCTTTCACATGCTCCCAAAGGGGCCTACATTTCCCTTTCAATGCAGATTTTAATTTTAGTTATCCAATTAATTAAATTAGAATTTGTTGATACCTCTCTAGACCTTGGTGTTTTAATAGCAGGTATTGACTTTCGTAGGCAGCACATTCCTAATTGGTTTATACGAATCATCCTGCTGAACCCACAGGCCACACTCCTCGCTCATCTCATTCTCCATATTTTTCTACGTGAGAAGACTGAGGCACAGAACAGCCCTGAAACTTGCCGAATCACATGGTCAGTAAATGACAGAGCCAAGATCTGAGCAATGAAAGTGGCTCTGCAGGCCATGTTTGTAACCACAACGCGGTAACAGTTCTCCACAAGTGCCTGGGCAGTGTCTAGCAAAGCCCTTACTGAATCCTGGGAAGTTGACAAGTATTTGAAAATAAGTGAGCGAGTGAATGAATGATTTGACAAGCTCTCACCTCACTAAGCCACACTTTGCCCAGGAGGGTGCTGTATTCTTTAGGTTACAAATCACTTAACCTGACTTTTGACTGGCATGTCAACTAACCCAAGATCCCATTTCCCGAGGGTCACCAGTTGGGAGAGTTTCTTTTCTAACTCCAGAGGAATCCTGAATAGACCCTGACAAGAAATGAGGAAAGAGACTGAGCCAGATGTAGACAAAGATGGAGAACTCAGCTCACCTGCAGAGTAGTATTCCTTATCTCCAACCATGCTCTTTCTCTCTCTCTCACTTTCTCTCTGGCTCTCTCACTCTCTCACTCTCTGGTTCTTTCTTTCTTCCTCTCTCTCTCTCTCATTCTTAAACTCAGCATCCCTAGTGAAATCACATATCCCCACCCTAAGTATGTAATGGTTTAGTATGAGCGCTGTAGTGGTCTGGGATTTGAGGGCTGACTGAACCAATTAGAAGGTTAACACATGATTGCAGGTATAGGGGCCTGGCAGTGACCCTTGCCCATTTGCCATTTAACTGAATTAGTGTTGGCCCATTACAGATTTTCTGCTTGCAAAATTGCCAGCAAATTACCCTGAGTTCTGAATCTGCATCCCGCTTATATTTCACTTAGCATGTCAGTGTTATGGTTACTTCATAAGTGATCTAATGAGAGCCTGGTCTCGGGACAAGGGTAAGTTTTACAAGCCAAACTGCACAGACACCAGACTATAGCATCCTTCCGCTTTGATTTAAAAAAGATGATGTCAGGCTGGGTGATGACTCCTTCGTTTCGACTTCTCTGATGTGGCTCAGGCAGGCCATGCCATCAACCTCTCAAGATTGATTCTTGCTCCTGTTCCTTGGGGTTCAGTGCATTTCAGAAGACTGGTATTTAGAGAGAAGCCCTGGTTCCACAACTCCCAACCTTTTGCACTCTCCTTTGAGTTTGCTGCTAGAGATAATAATGAGCTTTTTTTTCAACTGTCTGTCTGCAGTGGTTAAGAGTTTGAGGTCTGGAATCAAAGTTTGGTTTTCTAAGAAGCAGATAATCAAGTCAAAGATTTGAGTGCAAGTAGTTTATTGGGAGGGTTGGTCTCAAAGAAAAAAAAAAAAGAACACAGAGGTTGAGGGAAACCAAGGAAAGGAAGGCAGCTAATGAAAGATGAATTATCAAATCAGATACCTGAGGAGCAACTGGAACTCAGCTCCACGGGAAAAGAGACAGAACACAAGCCCCCAGGTCATCTCACTGAGGGGAGAGGGAGCTGGGGGATTTATGCTCCAGTTCCCACTAGATAGTCACCGAAAGCTGCTCCTGGGAATATTAATTTCCAAACACTCTCCTACTGGTGTCATACTTGGGTGAAAACAATTTCTGGGACATATCAATCTAATCCCTTGAAGTGGAAGGTCTCAGGGTAACAGACAGGACTCTGTGTATAAAACCAGAGGACACTTAAACCTGGATTCAAATCCTGGCTCTGCCTATCTTAACCATACATCTTGGGCAAGCTTGTTAGCTTCTCTGAAAATTTAGATCCTTCCTCTATAAAAATATATATTTTTTACAATATATTTCATAGGCTGATAAAGAGACTGAATGAGATTATGTGTATAATGAGCTTAGGACTGTGTTGCCGTAAGATAAAGGGGAATAAAGGTCAAATTTCATTAAGTAGTACAGAACCTCTTTCCTATGCCTGTCTATAGAAGAGATAATCAGTATAAACAGGTGAGAAAAAGAAGCAATGCCCATTGTTACAGTCTTTGCTTACTGGACTTTAAGCCCATTTTTTATCTATGCTACATGCAAGAGAATGTCAGATTTCAGATTCCAAAGCACATTGTTGAGTTCTGGATGAGGGACCCAAAGGATTTGCAAAGACAAAATTGAACCTTTGAGAAATTCTAAATTTAAAATTTTCTGGTAGCCAAATTTACAAAAGTAAAAATAAATGGGTAAAATGAATATTTATGACATATGCATTTAGTCCCACATGTAAAACAGTAATAATTCAGTGTATAATTAATGTAAAATTATTAAGTAGATATTTGATTTGTTTTTTTCTAACTTAGTCATTAAAATCCAGCTTGCATTTCATACCTACAATGTATCAGTTTTAGACTGGATGCATTTCAGCTGCTCAACAGCCACCTGGGGCTCATGGCCACCATGGTGGACCATGATGGCCTGATGGCCTTGAGTCACTTGCAGAAGAAAATTCCAATGGGAAAGTTCCATTTTCTTTTTCTTCCCCTTCATAGATGGCAATACTTCATTGCATACATGAAAGTAAATTTGGTTTTAACTCAGGCATCATAGGAAATTGACAGTTTCTATAATGAAATTTCACACGTGGAAACCATGGTGAGATTCTTAGCAGGTGTAAAAATCTGACAAAGTTATTTCTTTAACTGCAACTTAATGGAAGCTGCTGCAGCTGTTCCCCTGTGTGCGTTTTCCAAATCTCATTGCCAAAACGAGTTGTTGGCAGCCACAGGAGAAGTATCAACTTGCCTCTTCATTTGGGAAATGAAATTAAAACCTCAGCTCATTTCTAAAGTCACAGATTTGGTAAGAGAGAGCAGGGCCAACACACAAGCCGCTATTAAAATATTGATGGCTTCGGTTTCCTCAGGTGCTGCTGCTAACATCTGCAGAAGAGTTGGACTGCACCCCTGGATTCCAGCAGAAAGTGTTCCATATCAATCAGCCAGCTGAATTCATCGAGGACCAGCCGGTTCTAAACTGTAAGCAATGCCACTTGATGATGCTCTTGGCCTCGTCTCGTATTTCAATCCACCATTACCTAGGAATGTGTCTCAAGATGTGGTATTTTCTAACCCATTGTTATCTGATCATTTTTTCTGCCATGATTTGACCTAGGGTGGAAGATTTTTGAACCGGAGACCTGCCAGTTTAGGGGTCAATAGAGTGATGTGTATCTCTTTTCAGCATTTTATCATCAGTGTCTCACAGAAAAGGCGAGTGCCAGCCTCCGCTGTGAGTTCTCCACAATGTGAAGGAAATGAAATTCATTCCCCCTGGGCACACCCCAAGAGCAACATCATTACCTTCCTGAAGATTGCTGTCCTACCTGTAGTTTCTCATACATAGCATTAGATCACACATAACGGTGAAAGCATGGTATTGTCTGCTGGGAACTTTTAGACACCGGAATGGCAAACTGTTTTTCTTGAAGCTAATAAGACAGTCTTCAGAAAAATCCAAAACCTCTACTGTTTATTCTGGGGATTAATCTCACATTCCCCAAATTCTAATTGATTTTCTTAAAATATACATGCCTCAGATCTGTGGTTATGATCTCTTCCTATTTTTAACACCAGTGTTATACTACCTTAGAAGCATAGTTTTTACACGGTAGAATTTAAAAATCGATGGCAGATATAACCACTTAATTATAGGCTCTAGAGTGCCATTCTTTAACTTATGGCAATGAAGGGTATGAAAATAGTGATCTAATTTGCTCAGATGCTCAACGGCTCTCTGTCTTTTTTAAGGAAGGTGATTGCACATTTGCCATTATGGCCTCAGGTCTGCTTCACAGGCCAGCCGCAGGTCTTTATTTCTTGTGTGTGTGACTGAAAAATTTAAAGAAAAAAGGTGGGGGAAGCCAACCACTTGCCTGATTGGATTATTCTGTGATACTGGTGCACGTTGCAGGAGTTGAAAAGAAGGTCGTAATGAGCATGCAATGCCCAGCATCCAGAGAGCTGTCCAGAGTGAAGCCTTAGACACATCCTGATGCGATTTCACCAATGGAACCAGCTCAGTAATTACAGTCTGTAATGACAAGGTGCCTGGCTGGCACAATGCATGAATTCCAATATGTGATTTCCTGGTAATCTGATACCTGAGTGGGACTATGGGGTCAGGCCACCAGGAGCCCTCATTTGTCTTCTGATTTTTTTATTTATTAGAATCAATATATTTCAAACAGAACTTGATTTGTGAGAACTATTTTTCCAGCTCTTCCCTCCCCTCCTCTATGCGTTTCTCTGTTCGCTCTCTTGCTGTCTCGCTCTCACTCTCTTCCCAAGTGATTATCCCAAGTGGCATCTATGTTAACATGCCTGGAAATGTGAAGCCACCCTGAGTATGGAAATTAGTAGAGTTGGTATGCAAAGCAGGTCCATAAATGTGATTGCTTCTGTAATCTTCATGACACCAAACAGTTTTTAATTCACTGCTGAGAAGCTAGAAACAATCATACTTTGGGGGATCTTTTTAATTTAAGCTAGGCCATACTGTACATTTCAGTATCATAGCTTAGTGTGTGCCCGAGTGTGTGCATGCGTGTGTGTTCAATCCCATGAGCAGTTAAGTGGGTTATGGTTGCTGCTTCTGTGTAAGCTAGTGAATGCTAAATGCGACTAGGTCGATTATCAATGAGCATATTCAGGAGAAGGCAGTGATGTGGGAATTGTGGCCATTTAAAATTTTATGCTCGTGTGTGAGCTGTTGGCCAGTAAAATCTGATTGCCTCTCAGTGAAACTGCATGTCCATGTATCTTACTAGAACAAAAACACACAAAGAGCAGACCTAGTTAGGTATTTTTAAGTTTAACTCAGTCCAATGAAAGTAGGTCATTCTGAATATCAACTTTGTGAATAACAGTAGAAGTGCCTAAATGAGGACGAAAGTTCCCACAGATTTGAGAAATTCCGTTGAATATTATTTAGAAAAATCTGAAATTCCAGAAGTAGAAGCAGTGCTTTGCTTTATTCTACTCACTAGAAAAAATTTTTTAAAAATTGAATGTACTTTTCCATGTGACTAATATTATAAGCCAGTCAGCCTGACGCCAACTCTCTCTACCTTCTCTCTCATTTTTAGTTCTTTCATGCATTTCCTGATGATTCAACACAAAATTCTTCTGTTTCTGAAAAAGTGTGATTAACCAAGACAGCAATGAAGGGTGTATACTTCCTAGACTGAAAACCTTCTGGTGACAAGGCCAACATCTGGATGTGAAATAAAGAGTCAGACAGAACCAGACAGAACTAGAAAGCTTTGAAATGCTCTGATGTTAGAGCTTGCATACCCAGAGATGCAGTGCATGGTTAGAGTTGTTATAGTAACACAAATGCAAGTCAATATTTTAGGTAAAACTGGAGATCAAAAAAAGCTAGCTTTGGAAGATGATCTTGAACCCATTTATGACATTTGCACCTTACGTTTTTTCTTTATGTTTGCTATATTTAAGAGTTTGCCTACAAGTCCTCGCGAATTTCTGTGCTGCAAAAAATGTAAACACAGCATAATGAATCAATTGATGTCTACACTCTTCATACTCCATAAAGTTATCTGAAAGCATTGTCTCTTTCTCTGACAGATGTAGTATATCTGTTCATACCCCAGACTTGTATTCAACCAATTCTGTGTTCAGCTTTTAGCAGGTTAGAGAGATGTTTATTCTGCCCATGGCTCCCTCCTCTCTTTGTTCTGACAGTAATGTTTCCTTTTATCCTTTTCATCTTCTTCCTCAATTCACCACGACTTATCTTTTTCTACTTTAACTGTTACTAATGGTCACCTCCACTCCTTTTATTTCCCTAATATTTTATTCACTGTTCACTCTGATACATCTTTCCCTCAGTTGTTCTAAAGCCTTTTATTTTCTTCACATCCAAATAACTCTTTATTCTGCTCTCCTTTCCACTAACTAGACTTGCTTTCTTCTTTAAAAGTCCATTTTTCAACAAGCTGCTAGGATCAAAACATGGTACCTCACTATTTCTTCTAATGCAACCAGCAGAGCTCTTTCACTGTATTTTTCCCAGTGTGATGCAAAGCCTCCAACTTAAGATAAGTTGGGCAAAACTTTCTTGGCTTCAATTCAGTCTCGAAAGCAGAGGTGGGAAGATGTGGTCATTCCCCTTTTTCACTGAGAGGTATGAGGAGAAAGGGGAAAAGCGCTTAGAAGGGAGCAGCTCAGAAAGAGCCACTCATTCCAGGTCTTTGGACTCAGGACGGAAACCGTAAGGGATTTGTGAGAGGGATTTCCCCAGAGGCCTCTGGCATCCAGAACTCTCTCAGCCTGGGGTGGTAGCGCTCTCTTCCCCTGTGGTAGGAAACTCATGTGTTCCAGTAGCTTCCATCTTGCTACCTGTGCACTTGTTAGCAATACTGACTACAGCCTCCAGCTAGAACCCATATTGGAAGTCGTCCAGGGTTAAAAGAATAATTAGCCTGGACAACTGACCAGGTACCTGGCCAGGATGGAAACCTATCAAGTGATGACCCCTGATTATCATGTGTTCTGTAGAATTGCCAAACCCCCAGCAGTCTTGCCTGCATCAGTTCAGATAGGCTTTCCTGGACTGGAGAGATCTGTGGTCACTGAGTTCCCTGTGGAAAACCACAGCCTCCAGCGTCCAACAGGGACACCCCATTTGTCTTGTGGTCACCATAAGGACTGTATTTTACTTCTCCCTTCTTTATCCTTCCCAGGTCACTCTTCCTGTTTCCCATGCACACAAATACAGAGAAATGCACATGCAAAGGAAGGAAGAACCATCCCTGAGTGTGCTTGCAATTCAAACTGTATAATCAGGTTTTAAAACAAAGAATACACATTGTTCAGAGTGGGCTAAACTGTGCTGTACTTTCAATATCCGTGATCTAACACAGGAAGTGTTTGTTTCTCATCTAGGTCGTGTGGTTGCGTGTGGGTGGCTCTCCTCTAGGTGTCAGTTGCCTGACAAGGGGTCAAGAGAGGAGGTGGGGAAGGCACTCCTGGTGCTTGCCCACCTCAGGTGTAAAGTGACGTGCACCACTTCTGCTCCTTTCTATCAGCAGACCGAGTCTGTCGCCAGGGACGGTGGAGGAGTACACACAACCAGCCTGTGAGCAGATCCTAAAAAATATATCAGACTTCAGACAAAGACAGGAATCACTCACAAAAAAAGGCACCAGTCTCGTGTCTGCATGGGACAGAGTTGTTCAGTTCAAGCAAGAGGGCAAGGTCATCACCACGACAGGGCACCACGTCCCAATGAGCGGTGTTGTCCTCCCTGCTCTCTCAGGAACACGCAGGGCAGCCTCGCCTTCCAAGGGTTCTAGTAAAGATGGGCCCACTTGCTTCTTCTGAAAGATTGAGGTCACTGTAATCATCTGTCCCTGTAATCATCATCATTCATAGACCCGAGATATCCCGGGCCCTGACCATGGCCCCTGAGTCAGGTTTTCAGGCAGAAAGGTCACACTGACCTGAAACCCTGAATAGAGCCAGAAGCATCGATGACAGAGGTTCAAGATATTGGACTTTCTGGATAAGCATCATGTTTTCCTAAAAAAAAAAAAAAAGTCTTTGAAATGCAAGAGTATATTTGTAAAAACTTTGCTATTCTTGGATATGAAAAAAATAAGCAAATAAAAGAGAGGGGAAAGTTACTGTCTACTTTAAGCAAGAATTTCTTTTAAAAGCTCATTTTTCATCAAAAAGGAAACAAGGACTAATTACTGAACGAAAGGCAGTCTGGTTTTTGGGGAAAGTGTGGAGCATGCTCGCCCTGACCATATTTTACCTATAACTTGAAGAAGATGCTGTTCTTCTCTCTTGTCTTTCTGGTATTCTTCTAAAGTTCCTGTGTGGTCCTTTTCCCGAGGAGGTAGGGATAATTCTCAGGAGACTTCTTTGTGAAGGACCAGGTGCTGGTGCTGACAGAAGGGAGATCACTTCTAGAAAATGTCACAGGGGTGCAGCTGCTGGAGCACACGACCCCTCTGCTGCTGACCAGCACACCTTCCATGGCCTGAGAGCTGGCCTTGTTGGGGTTGTGCCCTCCCTAGCTGCTCAGAGTCCTCTTGAAGCTTAGGGAAAGATGCATCTACATGCCCATTTGACAGATGAGAACACTGAAGGTCAAGCAAGGCGAAGATATTTACCAAAGATGGTGTCATTTACAATGGTGGTATCAAGATTTGAACCCAGAATTCTAGAGCTCTAGCCCATAGCCAAAGTCCACGGTCTAGTGCCTCTTCTTTTTGTTGATGTTGGTTATGATACATCAAGGAAATTTGCCATCTAAGGTTTTTTTTTTGTTTTGTTTTGTTTTTTTTTTGCGGCACTGATGATGGAACTCATATCCTCACGCCTGCCTGACAGGCGCTTAAGCCAAACTCCTGGCCCTAGTTTTTTGAGGCAGGGTCGCACTGTGTAGCTCAGGCCGCCCTTGCGCTCATGTTGTAGCCCAAGCTGGCCTTGAACTCACAACGCTCCTCCTACCTCAGCCTCCCAGGTGCTGGGATTAAAGGCGTGCGCCACCAGGCCAGGCTCCATTTGAATTTTTTTTTTGTCACTGTCATCAACCTGGATGAATTAGAGAATTTACGCTGCATTTTTTTTTTCTGTAAAAGTAACTCTTGTTTCTTATTTTTGATCGAAGCAGTGCCAGGTTGTCCATGGCCCTCCACTCTGACTTCCCACCCTGCCCGTGCATCTCCTCCGCCAAAACACCTTCTGGTTATGCCACCGTGCCGCTGACCTTGGTCAGCAACCAGCTCACCCAGGGGTGCGTGGAGCCGCATTAATCATGTTTGTACTTAACATACATGAGTCATGGCTTTCGAGGGTGTTTTTAATTGAGCATAAATCAAATGGAGAACTTGAAAAATGAAGGCAATTAATGAAAAAGCAATGCGAGAGGTGTTTTGCATCCTAACACAGCAAATACATTGCCAGTGAATTAAATGTCAGAACGAAGACCCTTTTGACCCTACTGAGGAGATTTCATTCGGATGGTAATAAAGGGATGAACTTTGCAACCTGGCAGGTAGAGAAATGCCTGCTTCCTGAGTTCAAGCTGACTTAGGCTTTTGTCTGTCTATATTTTCTAATCTAGTGAATTTCCTAAGTTATTGTGCTCTCATAATCATATTTTGTGACTGTAAGACATAATGATGATAATTCCCTTTCCATTTTCTGGTCATCCTTCACCCACCTAACCTACATGTATTTCTTCTCAGGTTGGGAGACTATCTGATTGTGAAATTAGTTAATGTCCCTGGTACTGCAATCCGGATAGACATGAAGGAGGTTAAGTGTCCAGTGGCGTGTTTGTTTTAAACTATCGTGGTGTGCCAGGGAAAGTTGCTCTGGTGTCACCTGATCTCCTTCATCATTATGAAGTTGATCACACTTGGTGTTAGAATGCAGATTGCTATTTATGTCCGTAAGAGTTTTTCCTATATTTAACCAGCTCTATAGAAATGTAAGAATTTTGTAGGTTTTCCCTTGTCTCCCACTGACGTATTTGTAACAATGTAATAATCAGTCAACTAATATTTATTAGTGTCCTCATAAATTACATCAATACTAACTTCCTTAGAAGCATGAACTAATACAATTCAGTGCTGTAGGATAAGGAACGACACACACGCATCAGGGAGAGATGTAAAGACATGCTGGAGATTCTTTCATTGGACTTGGGTCCTGAGTTGTACTGTGAAAAATGAGAAAGAGATAAAGTAATAGGTGAAAGTCCTTGCCCGAGAGGGGCACAGAAGCAATCGGGGCTCTCTTGGCATATATTCTCTTATCAGTAATAAATAAATCAAGGGTCCCAGTGTTGGCTCTAAAGAGACTGCCCCATAGACAGGTCCTGTCTGGTTGCTCAGCATGGGGGTCTGAAGTATTTCATCAAAGAAGTTGGTCACTGATCCTGAGGGTTTTGCTTTTAAGAACTCACAATTTCTGAGCAGTCTTGGACTTCCAAGACAAACCCCAGAGACAAGTTACCTGGGTATAAAAGCCAAGGTCAGCCCACTATCAGTGAAGTGACTTAGGGATATTGGGAAAAACCTAAATAAAATGGAAAAAGTCCTAACTATGCCTAATTTCCTCATTTGGAGAACGAATATTACAATGACAACCACCTCAACAGGTTGTTTTGAGGATTAACTATTAAGCTGTACAAAGGGCTGAGGTAGAAGCTGGTCTACAGCAAGCCCCAGTTTACTAGCTGCTAGGATTATTGCAGGAATAATTGCAGCTGAAGCCTTCCTTGTGGCCTCCCTGGCTCTAGAGTCTTCCTGGTAACCATAGTGGAAACTACCTTTAACTTTCAGGCATTTAATTCACCTCCGTGCGGTCGCCCCGGCTCTCAGACTGCTGTGAGTCCAATGATGTGCTCTAAAAGACAGGACATGCATGTTGTTTCTCTCACCTCACTGCTATTGTGGACAACAGTTGTCGTTCAAGGTCATGAAAGCAGAGGGCAGAGCTAAGTGGTCAAGGGGGCTCAACTGGTTGTCATTAATCAAAGACTTTGAAATCTGTTTTCCACGTTCAGGATTGTCAGCAAAGGTGGCGGGTGACTGGGGGCAACGTGACCAGACGGTGCGGCTGGATTTCTGGGAGTTCAGAATGGAGGCAGATGAGAGGGAAGAGTGGGAGGGTCAGGCTGGCCCAGAGCTGTTTCAGAAGTCCTGAGTTGGGGGTGGTAAAATGTGTATCAGGGGAGAGATGGAAGGGGAGTTGGCAGTGTGACTGGGGAGCAGACAACTCCAAAATAAATGCGGAGCCCCTGAGAACTCCCCAAGATAAGCAGGCAACTAGGAGACGGATTTTACAAGAGATGCAGAGTCTCTGGACTCTACTCCCAGTTGAGTCACTGACTTGAATGATTCTTCGAAGACACGTGTGACTTCATTTATATAATTAGAGATTACAGTTAGGGGTATTAGTCAGGGATATTTTGGTTATCAACAACTAAATCCAACTGCTTTCAGCAAAAGCATATAAAATTATCATTTCACATGACTAAAAGTTCGAGGTTTGCACGGACTTCAGCAACACGTGGATCTGCGTGGTCTAATGATGTCATCAGTGTGGCCCTGGGTCCTCAGCTCTGCTCTCTGCAGTATTGGTTCCACCTTCGTTCTCAGGGGTGTTCCCTGCAAGATGGCCACTTCTGATTTAGTTCTGGTCTTGTTTCTTTCAGCTCAACAATCCAGAGCCTCTTTTCTAAGCGTTCTAGCAAACCTTTCATGACTAACTGCACATCAGCTTGGGTTCTTTTGCTATCTGCAAACCAATCATGGAGCCCAAGAAGACTCGGTATCACTATTGCCCGAGAAAATGAATTGCTGCTCCCTGAAATAAAGAAGCTGTACTGGGTTGGTACAAATAAGAGAGTCCCCCATGAAGGTGCTGTGCTCTATGGCTAAGGTCCCTGTCAGTGGAGACACCCTACCACCTCAGGCTGAGCTCTGTACATGAGAATTTTTAGAACCCAACAGACATGTAAATGCAAAAGTCTTTTCGGTGGCAGGGGACAAGGACAGCCATCACATCATGCCAGGTTTCTCGGTGGTGATGCTGGGGAGCAGATTGCTTAATTAAGACTGTCAAATTGTAAGTGCTGCCATATGGCCTCCCTTTTCGACCTGTTGAGTATCTTCATGCACATGGTCCTGGAGCTGTTATAAATCTCTTTTATTTCTGTTTTTCTTCAAGGGATTAAGAATACAGGAACATACGGATATACAGGAGCATCTCCTAATTTAAGGTATTAGAACCACATGAATCAGGCTGCTTAATGAGTAAGGCAGGAAGATGTAAATTGGGAAAGATTAAGCATGGCTTTAAATAGTTTGAGAAGGCATAAGATCTTATTATCCAGTAACAGATCATATTCACACGCATCCTAATAATCACAGTGCCCTCTGTCTGTCCTTCTCACGTTAATTTTCATGGAAATTGCTTGTTGGCTGGAGAGCAAAAGGGTGGGAGGTGCAAATCCTTGCCTTTTTGAAGTATTTTGAAGCATTTTTGTATCAGAATGAGTTTATATTCTTTCTTCTGGAGTTAGGAAGAGAGAATAGGAAAGGAAAGGATACACACTGAGTCCCGATCATTCACTGAGCTGATTATTCAAGAAACACTGCATAGTCTCCATCCTCATGCCATATTGAGTTCAAGGGATGAGGTCGTGGACTGGAGCTGAAAGTTGCCTCCAGAGCCAGGGCATCACTCTGGTGTGTGTGCTGGGGAGGAGGTGCTGCAGAATCAGTGCCTAAGGATACAGGTAAAGGAAGCTTGACAAAATGATGGTCAGTGCTGCAAAGGCAGTACGACAAGGTGGTAGGACAGAGATTTCTAGGTGTCTGCCGTAGAATGAGTGGTCAAAGACATTTCCTGTAAGAACCTGAGACCTAAACTATTCGTAGGAACCAGCCAGGTGGAGATTAGGTGGGCAAACCCTTAGACAGAAGGGCTGGCTTCTACAGAAAGCTCTAAAATGGTAACACATTTTAGCCCGAGATATTGGGTTACCATTTTATCAACTGAATCATCTATATGGGCTTAAAACTAGATTATGAATTTCACTTTAGAGATGAGGGCATATGGGTGGTTAGAGCCCAAAATCTTGAAGGAAATGTTCATGGTGGGAAATGTGCTCTGGTCTCCTGATTCCAAAACCCATGCTCCTTCTGTGTGGAGTGCTGCAGCTAGTACTGAGTTCCTCCTAACAAGAAGAGCATCTCTCTTTCCTCTGGGTGCCTGATACCTTCACAGGATGTCTGCTGGGTCCCTGAGTCACACTGCTTGTGTACACCCCTCACACACAACCCAGCCATACAAACTTCCACCTCCTTATTGTCCTTTTCTGTAATCTGGAGATCATATTTTGAGGATTAAATAAGAAATCACACTCTGAGGTATTAGGATAGTGTCTGCTGTAGGCTGGTTGACTTTAATATTTGGAAGAATGGGGCTGGGGGGCAATGTCTGCAGGGTGCCACTGTTTGATAGGCAGTGTCAGCGTCTCCCAAAGGTGGCACAGGGAGCTGATAAAGCTTAGCTCCTCTGAAAGAGAATGTGATTCCTGCCTACTTCCTCCACACCCTGTTTTAGGGACTTCTGTGTTCTCCATGTACTCTTTCTTCCTTTTCCTGTTCCATTGCTCCCTTATGCTTAGTTTCTTTGGGCTAAACATTCAAAAGGTGCTTCCCGGGAAATATCCAAGAAATAATTTCTCCCAAGTCTAAATTTAGGTGTCTTAGGATTTAGAAAGATCATAGGTGCCTCGGTTGTATATTGTACAACATTACAGTAGGATCTAGGACTACAGCATGTCATGAAACAGATGAACAGGCATACAAATGTTTACTGTGCATGGTGTGAACCAAGACCAAGAATAATATCTTGCTGTTCAGGTTGGGTTTTGCTGCCAGGTGAGTTACCACTCTTTATGGTTGATACATTGTGTCAACTTGAGAAGCTTAGAAGTTTAACTAAGAGACTCAACAGGGAACCAGGATCCTTACTTTGTAAATATCCTCATCCTGTGCAAGCCAAGTGCACAGAGATTTTGTGCCTGCTACACCCACCTTGGAGAGGGGAGAGGCGGCCTATGTACAATATAAAGCAGGAAAAGAGGTTCACTCTTGTACCCTTTTGTTCTGGCTGCTTTTGCTGGCTTCTGCCTTGAAGTGTTGCCCCTGTGCCATGCTACCCTGCCTTGGAGCCAGCTGATTATGGACTGAAACCTCCACAAACAGTGAGCTAAATAAATCTTTCCTTCTCTCATTTTGGATGTCAGGTATTTTGTCCCAGAAATGAGAGAAAAGTAACCAAGATACTACTCTTGATCTCCTGAGCCTCCTGGATTTTGGACTCACAGGCTGCTCTTCTGCAGGGCATTCCATGGAAAGGTGTTGACCTCCATCTGCTAAGATACCCAGGGTTCTCTTCTCATCCCAACTGCTTTTGAGGGCAACAAAGTGTGGTGGCCCAGCCTGTCCCTACATCCGTCTCCTACTTGTGAGCAACTTGGCAAATGACATCTTGGCAGGCTGCTCCTGAAAGGTGGCCAATTGCTACACCAGCCCATTTCTTTCCCATTTGAAGCCAAAAAGGTTGTCAGCTATCCAGGTTCCCCGAACTGCATGTCAGCTGATTCTGAAAACCTCCCAGAGCATCTATTTTTAGCTAAAACTGGTTTTAATTTTCATATGTATCCATTAAATTCCAGGAGGGAAGGGGGCATTCCAAATGAGGAAACATTGATTCTGAATAGCATAAAAGAAATAATTAGTGCTTGAAAAACAGTTCAAAATACAAGTCAAACCCTCTGAGGAATATGGTTAGCGCTGCATTTTTTAGTGGAAGGAAGTTCATTGAATTAAAAACCAAGTGTGAGGGTAAGTGGGGATAAATTCTGCTTAGGAAGTCACTCAGTGTCAAATCCTAGGCGCATAAAAAGGAGAAGAAGTGGAAAAGAGGGAGGACTGAGGTCCTCCCAACCTGGGGAGAAGCTGAGATTGTCATTGCTAGCTACAATTGCCACTTAGTGACTTAAGGTTCTCTTCCATCCTGAGTAACTCAAGAAACGGAATACTTTTAAGACAGGAGTTTAATTAAAATAGAAGGAAATTGTGTAGCTCCTGGTTTTATCCAAAGACATGAGAAATGAATCCTCAGAAAGGCTAGAGACTACCAAGTCCCGAAGGTTTTGCTGTAGGCCCTCTGAGTCAGGATAGTGCTTTTTCAACACTGTAGCGTGAAAGACCAGCTCTGTTCATTTTGTTTGGTTTGAATGTGTCACGCACTGATACCTCCGTAAAACAAAGTACCGATCAAATACAATTGTCAAAACTTAAAAATGTGACTGAAAGAACACATGAAGAGTTTGGTATTTGTAAGCAATGCAGTAATGAAGGAAGGAGTGCTAGGCCACACAGAAAGCTAGTTAATATCCCGCAGGGGACATAACTGTAGCCTTTGTTTATCTTTTGTAGTGGGCATTACTTGACTCCCTGCTAAGTCTGCAGACTCCCAAGAGGGTAAAGAATAAGGTGAACAAATCACATTTTCCTAGGTAATTAAATAATCCTTAAATGGCTACATTAGTGTATTCCTGATTGGTGAATTTGAATATGCCACCCACCTTTTTTAAGCCTATTTTTAAGTTTTAAATTTTTTCTTAACAATATAATGAAAATTAATTGCTATAGAAATTAAAGACAAGGACATATTTATATAAAGTTTTTGTTTTTTGGGTTTTTTTTTTTTTTTTTGTACCAGGGATTGAACTCATGACCTCACGCTTGCCAGGCAGGCACTTGTGCCACTGAGCTAAATCCCAGGCCCTTATATAAGGTTTTTAAAAATGAGATTTAACAAACATAACATTGTTGTCTCCTTGCTTTCAGTTTCTATCCTTGTCAAGGATCCTTAATAAGAGTTTGAGTGGTCTATGTAACTCATTCTTAATTTTAGGAGACCATTGTAAGAACAGCCCAGCTCCAAATACTTTCAGTTTGGGGTGTTTCCATTTAAACTCCTGGGAGAGCAGGTGACTGGCCTGGCTTTAGGTTGAGAGTTCACTTTGTGGTCTGGAGACAAGTCTAGTCGTTGGAAGCCCATTACTTAAAGAAGAGACAAACAAATAAAATTAAGAGGCATAAACCGTTACCAAATTCTTAGAGCTGCGCAAACAAATGGAAACGTCTGGGCACTTCTGAGCGGAGAGGAGAGTTATCTATAAGCTACGCAGAAACATTCTGTGGGCTTCCACACCACGGCCATGTGCCAAATAGCTTCCACATTGTGTAGTGACACAGTAACTCCCCATTGTGACTTGTACAAAAACAGCAAAGTTCCGTTTATAAGAGCTCATTCCCATATGGGTGAACACCGCCTTAACAGGTTTCAGGCCACGCTCAGAAGGTAGAAATCAGAGTGCATATTCCCACGGTTTACAGGAAGAGTCTAGACACAAGTGATTGAAAGTAGGAAACTGGCGTTGAGTGAAGTGTGGGGCGTACTGATTTAGGATTATTAGATACAGCAGGATGTGGGTGCAGAGGTAAGTTTTGTAAGTAGGTTTATATTTGATAAATGAGCTATTTGTCTAGTTGAGCAGACTGTTGACTCAGATAAATTGGTCTGTATGAACTTCCTGAAATAAATAGCCAACTTTTTACTGGTTTAGAGTCTTATCTTTCCTGGACAGAGTTTTTCTGAGAACCAACAGTTAATCAGGCTGACACAGGTGGTCTCAGCTCCTGTCTTAATAACTGTGCTGATGTAGGTGGTCTCAGTGTTAGTTCATGGCAGCTTGTGCTGGTCCTAAGTTAGCATTTGTGTAGTTTAGTCTATGAAACACTCTTCTATAGAATGGTTCTAGAAACGCAAAGGACAAAAATGGTTCTAGAAACGCAAAGGACAAGTTTGGGGAATGGTGGAGTTTGCTTTTTTTTTTTTTTTCCCCATTTTAAATGATAGGCCCAAATGCCACCTTGAGTGTTCCAGAAAGTATGCAGACATAGCCTTGAAACTAACCCTTCCCAATCAAAAACAAGCTCCTTCAGTCTTCCCTGTACTAATGATATAGGGGAAATAAGCTCCCAACCTCCTATATGTTCAGTGAGAGTTCGTATTCTCTAAAATTGAATGAATTTTAGGAATGATGGAGGTTAAGAGCAGAATATATTTATTAAGAGAAAAAAACTTCTGTCTGAGAGAGAGAGAGAGAGAGAGAGACAGAAGGGGTCCCTAGGGGGTTACTAAAGACTCTGTCTTTTCTAGGGACTTTTACAGAGTAAGATCACAAAGTGAGGCAGGTCTAAGGTAGGGAAAACATGGGAACTCGCAAGGCGGGCATGAGGTGGGACAGAACTATGGCCAACCAGTAAGATTAATTGCTGAGTTAATACTGATTAAATCAGGGACAAATGGGGAAGTGAAGTGAGTCATGTAGCAAGTGGGCATGCATACAGAACAGTGACTCTTCCTGTTGGGGGTTGAGATGGTGACTTCTGGCTTCCTCAGGATGATAGAGACCTATTTAGAATACAAATTCCTGATGCTTATCCTTAGGAAGTATGTGGGTTGCATTTCATTTATCTTTTGTCTTGAGGTCTGGCCCACAGTGGAGGTGTCTGTCTCCCCCACAGTTGCAAGCTATCTGGTCTGCGCTGGCTCCTTTGAGGGTCCAGCCCTGTCTGACTACCTATAATAATTCTATCTAACTCAGTTGCCTGTTAGCACTATTTCTCCCCATCTTTATACATTTTTCAAAAAATGTGTAGTAGCCTGGACATGCTACATTAGACCACCTTTCTACTACCATCTGGAGCTGGGGACCACCTGGGATTCTTGGACTCAAGCTGTGCCTAGTATTTTTGAGGAGAGAGAAAAGTGGGATTCTTTCTTTTTTTACTCTTTCTCATTCTACAAGTACTAGGAAATAACACATCATAAAATGATGCATGTATGCACAGCTTTGAAATGTCTTCGGGAGCGTGATTGACTGGGGGCTCTGTCTCCGACAGCAGACTCTCTGAGACCCAGGGAGCCTTCATCTTTCCTGTCCCTTTCCAGCAGCGTCCCTCACCGGGCTGTCACTGAGAATCACAGGCTTCCAGGTGGGGGAACTTCCTCTCCCCCAAATCCTGAGTTAGCTTTACCGAAGGCTGATAGGGGATGGTTGGCAATAAGTAAGCCCTTTTCCCTCTCAGTAAACCCTGGCTTTGAAGACTTTTGTTTCACTAAAGTCTTGAGATGAAATATTGAATCCTTCACAATCTTCGCCTTCCTGATTCAACATCCAAATCCTCCCTAAGGCAGCAGTTGCCTCTGGCAAGAGAGGGGAGAGGTCAACAAGGAAAGCCAGAAAAGAAAGGCACAGAAAAATTTAAATAAGGTTTTGTTTGTGATTGAGGACAAACTAAGCTTCCAGAATAGAGGTGAGACCCTATAAACACAAAGGAACCCAGAGCAGTGAGATTTATTCCAGTCCCCACCCATGGGTTGGGAATTTTGATAGTTAGCCTGTCTTAGGCAAAATTTTCTTAGGGACTATGTAGGTTTGAGTGGAGTCTGAGGCATCGATATTGGTCAATGTACCAGGGACAAGCAGACTAAGGAGCAAATGTATAAACCCCCTGCAGGCTACTGGTAAATGAAACACAAAAACACAGATATTTTTATCTTTTACCATTTCCAACCAAAAAGATCTTACAAACAATAGTTATGTCCTTCTAAGTACCACTAGAGTATTTGACATTGGGACATTTAAAGTGGATCATATCTGATCTCAGTGAACATTTTTAAGGGCAGAAAGTAAGTTTGTTGATGTTCCATGAACTGCCCAACTTCTCTGGACCACAGGACTTTGTATTTTCTCAAATCTCCCATTTGTTAGGGCAGCTGCTCTCTTTCCCTGTCACCATGACACCAAATACATCCAGGGTCTATGCTTTGGTATGCTTCTCCTCCTCACGGTCAGCTCCATCATATTCCAGTAGAGGAGCCAGGTTGGCCTGGAGCCACTAGGCAGACTGGGTGTCTGCATGTTAGCATCACAGCTCTGATCACCCAGGACTGGTGGCAGGCGAATGCTAGGCCTTGGGGTCTGACTGCCTGGGTTTGAATGTCAGCACTGGCCTTTTCTGGTTCTATAACCTGGAAGAAGCTACTTAGCTTCTCTGACTTCAGTTTCTCTTTAAAGAGCTATAGAAGCTAAATCTGAGACTGGCATATAGTCCCTGCCCTGCAAGCAGTAGTTATTCATATCAATTAATGTAACTTGATCGTGGGGCCCCAAAACTCTCTGATTTCTGTAAGCAAATAATACACAATGATTATGTATATATATATTTTTTTCTCAACTCTTCTAATCATCTTAGATGTTTTATATTTGCAATTGACATTTAACATGACATCCTCTCCCTCCTCCTACCTGAAGGAACAATTAACCCTTTAAATTGGCTGTCAGCAAAGTACCTAGAGGAGGGGTCAGAACTCGTTTAGTTTATTATTAAAATGCCTCATGTTGTATTTACCTGGCACCAGGCTGGGTCAATTGTTTCATGTATCCATGAGTCTAAAGTGGGTGCTGACTGTTTCTCCTGCCAAAAGTGTTCGGCTGGTTCAGCCAGAACATATAGAAAAGGGATTTGAATGGAGTGTTTGTTCTGTTATTTTGGTGATGGATTTAGGGAAATGGAAAGTAGCAAATTGCTTAGTATTTGGACCTTTGCCAAGCCCATCCTGGTTATGGATATCACTTGCTTGGTTGATTGAAGAAAGCCAGATGCTGTTCTAATAGCCTAAATCAATGGCCATTGGTGTCTGATTAGCAAGCATGTCATGCTTGCTGTACTGAAAAGCACCTTGTAATTATAAATTGACAAATTTTCTATTATACATAAATATGGTGCCATATTTTATAAGTTGAGGAGCCCTTTATGGCCAGTGTTGATATTAAGGTCAATTCTGTTTCTGTGATATCAAGGCAAAGAGCATCCTTCAGTGGGTGTAGATGAAACTCCTAGCTTTGCATGAATGAGCTCACCTTTAGAAACTTGATTTCAATACCTATAAAGCAGGACAAATCATGCCCAACACTTGAGGCTGTGAAAATCCAATGAGATCTAGTGTTTGAGAATATGTTAAAGCTGACGTTACATTCTGGTATCCGGTGCCTCTGAAGAACTGAATATGTATATATATATGTGTGTCTGTGTTGACCTTTCGGTGAAATGTGAGGTTGCTCTTCCTATTTTCAACATTAGTTTCCCAGGATTTTGTTGCTATTTTTTTTTTGTTTGTTTGTTTGTGTAACACATTTGGGAAAGGTAATAGTTGAGAATGACCAGTGACTGGGCTTCTCCAGAATCCTGCAAGTGTGTGAGTCTGTGGAGGTTTCAGTCTGCAGCCATGGTGCGTCTTGTGGAGGTGAGTCAGGAGCTGAGGTCTCTGGAAAGCTGTCCTAGAGACAGAGTGGTGACTGTGCAGGAAGTTTATGAGGGAGTGCTTTGGGGGGTCATCAGTTATAGGAAGGAGGGGAAGGAAGGAGGATTGGGCAGGGGAGAGGTCAGGATCTGACACAGACTTATGGAAGGTTCAGCTGCTCTCTCAGGAACTCTGAAAGCAAGATGGCTCCTTGGCGTGGTCCTGAGTTGAGACAAGGAAGCCCAGACTTGATAACTCTGTGGTGATCTTTTATTGGATGTGGGCTGCAGGAAACAGACAAGACCATAAAGGAGACAATTTTTAGCCAAAGCAATTCCCCAGAATCCAAGAACGTAGTCCTTTAGCTCCAAAGAGTAACAAGACCAAGTACATGACAGAATCCACTACAGGTAGGAGGAAACAGAGCCAACCAGTGCCCACTGACACAGCCTCCAGAGTCCTACTGTTCTTACCTGACGTGGAGGTAGACAGAAGGGGTGGTTGTCTCATTGCTCTCCCTGTGGTACCAGAGCAAACCACCTGGTTTGGGCCCTGGTACAACCAATCATCTTCACCCCTTGAGAGAAACTTCAAGCCACCCTGGACCTGCTACTACCTTCTCTGCAGTACCAACTGTGTTTCTGTTGCTGTAAGTCTGTAATATTGTCTGAGTCCTATCTTTCAGAAATTCTGCCTTTCACGTATCTACCATCAACTTTCATTTCTGATGATTCACCTGTACCTATTTATTCTAAGGCCTATGGAATTTTTAGTGTGTCGACATAGAAATATTTTTTGAGCAAAAGACCATCATAACTAAATTCATTTTATTTCTTTTTTTAATGAACTATAAGCTTAATTGTTCCAAAGGAACATAGATGGCTAGAAGACTGAGCTCATAAAAAATAATTTTGTTGACTCATTTAACAACAATCCTGAGAGTAAAGGTAGAATCTGTCTCAGGAACTTGAACTTGGAAGGGAACCTGGCTTTGGTGGCGTCTGTTGTTCTTTCAGGGATGTCAGGTGGTTTGAGAGGATCCTCAGCCTAGGAAAGGGGGCAGTGGGTACTTTAAGAAGTGGTTGTAAAATGTTTCCTCTGGCAGCATACCCTCCCGCTTCCTTCTGGGGTTCTCTGTTCAGTCTGCGCTCTCTCTGCAGAGTAAATGCTGACACTGAGAAAGGAAACATATGTGTTATGAGTTCGGCTACTCAGAGCATGACTGAGGGTAAACTCAGAAATTCAGAAACTACTCCAGCATGGGAAGCCTATGCCATAGTGGTGACTGATGTCTGTGGAAACAAAACCCCAGAATGTCACTCCAGTCTTAGTACACTAGAGTATCATACAGCCATTAA
Source organism: Dasyprocta punctata (assembly GCA_004363535.1). Taxonomy (NCBI): domain Eukaryota; kingdom Metazoa; phylum Chordata; class Mammalia; order Rodentia; family Dasyproctidae; genus Dasyprocta; species Dasyprocta punctata. Next base: position 85,727 of record RJWM01002036.1, on the reverse strand, counting down.
CATGCTTCTGAAAAATGTTTGAAGACATGGAAAAATATCATGAGTGAATGTTAAGGTGAAAAAGCAGACAGATATAAATGCTATTTTTTTAATTAACTCACTTCTTTGTTAGTACATGTTAGCAGTACATAATGAACACACTTATCATGGGTGATTTTTACATGTCCATAACACACTTCAGTTCTTTTTTTTCTCCTTTAAATCCCTTTGGCCTTCCTCCTTCCCCCCCGCATCTCTTGCTCCCTTTCTCGTTTGAACAAGTTCTTTCTACTTTCCAATATCCATCTTCTCTTTGACTCATTATTTATCCTTTGGTCTTCTCATTTGTTTTTAAAAGGCCTACTAGAAGATACTTTCTTGACAATTTGTCAACATTAATATTAGGTTTGTCAAATCTTATTTATATAATTATCTCATGTTTTTAATAGTCTAACAAGCATATTAAGGTTCAGCACAGAACCATTTTCTAACACAATGCTTATTTTTGAAGGTAAAAGAAAACTGAATGTATTTCCTGGATGATGTGTGCTATGGTTTATATCTAGATGTCCCCAAGAACCTCATGTGCTTGTAGGTGGGGCTTTTGGGTGATAATTGGGTTAGGGGGGCTTAGAGAGAACTGATTTGCTGTTAGGAAGTGGGGTCAGACCAGAAGAGGTGATCGCTGAGGGTGTGGCATGGAAGGGTCCCCCCGCCATGCTCCTCCCCTTTCTCTCTGCTTCTTGTCTGCCATACCATGAGCAGTTCTCCTTGGCCATGCCCCTGTGCCATGCCAGCCTGCCGGGGAGCCCGCTGACTGTAGTCTAAAACGTGAACCAAAGTAAACCTCTCTTCCTTTACGTTGTGGGAGTGTGGTATTGTGCCTCAGTGATGAGGAAGGTGACTAAGGCAATGTGCCAGGCCCGGGATCCTCTCATGGGCCTCCGTGTCTCTGGGTCTGTCTCCGCTCAGGTGACATCCCTGGTTGGGTGGAGCCCTCTCAGGGGGGACCTGCCTGACAATCCTGGGCCCACACTAAGCGAGCTTGTCTCCCACTTATCTGGTGAACCTTAAATGCAACAACGTACTAACGTGCAGACCGGATACTCAGCCCTCCACAGATGCTGCTGGTGTTGCCATAATCCTGCTATCGTTGTCATTAACCATCCCTGATAGATTCTGAAGACGAGACCAGCAGGAACAAGTTTCCAAGGTCTTTTGACCTCGTTCTCCCTCCACAGGACACAGGAGTAACTGAGCACCCAGGAGGGCAGAGCTGTCCCTTGGCAGCTGACAGGAGCCATCACAGCAGGGGCTCTGCCTTGGTGCTTCTTCCAATTGCATTTCTCTTGGGCATCTCAGCAGAGGTTGTGCTTCTAGCATCAGATGCAGAGAGCTGGGGGGGCAGTTGTGCTCTAGCTGAGAACACTGGAGAAAAATCAGTGGCTATGACCTACAAGATGAAACGCGTTTTGTTATTTGGGTCTCAATAGTAAACTTGATCGTTGTGTAACATCTGTTTTGTCGTAGTGGGGACTGACGTCTGTGAAAACTAAGCCCCAGACTGTCACTCCCGTCTGAATAATCCTCCAGATAGACATTCTAGATTATAGTGTTTGGCATTTTTCTTCAAACAAAAAAAAAAAATAAAAATAAAAACATTACGAACATCAAAAAGATATAGATGTCTGGGAAGAAGCATGTCAAAATATTAGCAGAGGTTATTTCTGGGTGATTGGAATATAGGCAACACTCGCTTTCTTCTTTGACTTCCTTTTATCTCCCTTTTTAAAAATTGAGGCAGTCTTATTTTTATTTTATAAGAAAAAGTTGCTTTTTTTTTTTTTTTAAGAAAACCCTTTGGGTAACAATAAGCTATGGAGAAAATTTTTAAGTTCAGCAAACTTGGTTTAGAAAAGTCAGAATGTACAACACACACATGCACATACACAGATGCTTTTTCTCTTTTTATCTTATATTAGATTCACATCAGAGCTTTTTTGAAATAAATAGCAAGAATTTTTAGAGCATGTAAATTATAATTCAATTTGCACTTCTCTCCTCATGAGTTATACTGCTGTGGTGTGAAATACAGCACACAAGTGTTACAAAGATATTAACATAGTAATAAGTGCCAGTTTTTACTGCAGACTATTACTAGAGGGCAGGGGAGGTTCCAGCTGCCTTACCAGGAATCCCCCCAGCCTGGGTACTGGCATCATGCCCCTTGAGAACAGAGAGGCCAAGCACAGGGGGCCGCTCAGATCCAGGTTCAGGCTGTCTGACTCCAGGGTCCCCTTGGCCGGTACTTCTGGTCACCAGCCTTGAGACCCATGCAGACATATGGAAGGCAAACCTGGCCACTGGAAGGTTGTGGCCAGCTGGGGAGTCTGCTCTGCAGGGTGTGTGGGAGGACCAGGAATTGTTGTCTTATTTCTTATCCACATTGGAGAAAAAAAATGTGCAGATGTTTGGGTGATTTTTGTTTTCATTGACTCCTTCCTTCCTTTACTGCCCTCTCCTTCCCTTGATTCCTTATTCCTGTTTTTCTTGCTTCTTTCTCTCCTTTTGGATAAAACAAGCCACAAAGACTTGGGTAGTCTGATATTTAATAACAACTTCTATTCATATTTGTAGTGACTTCTTAATCTGGCCGTCTGGCTTTTTGTTCACCCTCTGACATGAAGAGTTCTTGCTCTACTAGGAACATTAACAAAAAAAGAATACTTAGATTTTTTTAAAGCACCTGCTTAAGTGAAAGAAGCATATATAAACCTACCTCTTTAGTGCAAGGATTCAATAAATCCCAGAATTTGCCTCTAGCAGGTGTGTAGAGGTCTAAATGATCTGTCCTATGAGAGAGTTCACTAACTTCCAACTATCTGGGTTTTATCGTCACTTTCTATGGGTTGAAGAGACATGATTGTATGGAACGCCATCACCCGAGGCTGTGGCAGTAGGGATTCACACTGTTAAACCCGAAAAGCAAAAGAGAGGGATGGGAAATGACGGGGCTTGGAATGCATGCCAGTTTCACTGTGGGGAATATAACCTGCCAAGCGCCAATGGGACACGGAAGCAGGGAATGTCCTCCTGTGCCTGTAACCGGCAGCTCTGTGCAGAGTGCTTTCTGCACTGCTTGTCATTGTCCTCATCCTTTCACTGCAGTTGTGTTCCGGAGCAGCAGAAAGTAAGAGGCCTGGTGCAGATAGTTTGCAAATTTGAGTGCATATAAGAATCACCAGGGGAGTTTTACAAAATGCAGGTTTCCAGGCCCTTTACTTAGGGATTCAGAGCGAGGGTGATTGGGGTGGGAAAAGGAATCTGCATTTTTACCATAAACTATCCCAGCTGACTCTGGTGCAGGGGTATGAGGATGACGTTGAGATAGCAAGTCCATGGTCTGCACCTGTCAGTCTACACCACATGCACCTTCCGATCGTCTCTTAGGTGTGCTGTGTAGGCTCAATTTCAGGTCCTCATCTATATGAGGGGCTCACAGTTCAGTTGTCCCAGAGCCACTGGGACTGTGGGCATCCCTTGGTTGGGGCTGCTGCAGCTTTTCTTAAGCTATCCCTACAGAGCAGGGGGAGGCGTGTTCACTGTGCTGGTTATCCTGGGCATCACCACTTCCCCCGGGCACTCTGTGTGCCCGGGATGGCGCTGGAGCTTCCCCAACACAACTGCGTGCTGCAGAGCTTGCCAGCTGTAGCCCTGCTACATGGGTTAGAATCCTGATGCTCCAATTTATTGCACCAGCCTTGGAAAACTGTTGAATTTTCTGGTGCTTCAGTTTCCTCATCTGTAAAATGGGAACACTTAGAGTGTTTAAACAGGGACTTGGGTGTATTAAATCAGGTACTCTCAGTAAAACTCTTGGGATAACAGTCGAGTATCACAGGAATGTTAAGTGAATGAATACAGATATTGTAGAGTGAATACATGCATATATCCATGCTGTTTCTTTATCCTTTTTCTTCCCAACAAAATGCAAATGTATTTCAGTAGCTGACAGACTTAGAGACCACTTTTCAGAGCTTAGGCCCCCGGGGAAGGAAATCCGCGGGTATAAGACGGGTTTGGCAGACGGCAGAGGCAGGCTGTGCCAGAGCGGGCCTTTCTGGGATGGTGTGTTACCAGACAGTTTGGGATTCAGCTCTACTAACTAGGAGAGCTGACGGGTAATAAAATGAGCTCCTCAGTTGCCCAAGGCAGCAACAAAGTGAGACATTTAGTTAATAGCAGCAACCTGGTGCCTGTAATTTTCAAGTCTTTGGAGTCAAGGGACGAAGAAGGGACCTGAGGGATTAGGTGAAAATCTACTTTCCTTTTCCCTCCTTGTATGTATTCCACTCACCTGAAGTTTTCAGGAACATTTGCCCAGAAATGTCATCACTGAAATAAACGTGTTAAATTTAAACTTGGCCTGGCCCAGTTCATCTCTTATGCAATTGGACTGGAAACAGCACTGGCTTCAAAGATATCTCTAAGTTTTTCTCAGCCAACAAGACTCAGGCCACTTTGGTTTCTCAGTTTGTTCCGCTCCGTCCAATTTTTGGATGAAAGTCCTTTGAAAACTTCTGTGGTCATATTATTTTCCTCCAACCGTCAGCTTACAAGGTAAAGGCAAAGCTGTGGGGAGAAAAAATAATCAAAGTTTCTTCAATTCCTGATTTTTATAGCCAGCTATGGCTTTAGTCTAAAGTGCTCTCTTTCAGGGAGAAAATCCCATTTGCACATCGCCTCTTAGTTGGCAGATGCTGCCCACAGACTGCTGGGTGGCATTCAGAAGGCTGCCTAGCCTGTTGGCCGTGCGCTGGAATTTCTCTTCGGGGACTTGGTACAGCAGGAGAAGGGGGTGCTGTTTGGCTCTTACCCAGCCTACAACTAAATCATTCTTTTGCAAGAGATGAGTAAAAAGATGACACTAATTTGAGCATTGTTTTCGCTTTGCATCATAATTAATTTTAGCATGAAACATAGCTCTCTAGCCTGATTACAGAAGAAGTACATTGGAAAAAATACAGTTATTCCTGAGAAAGTATAAAGAACATAAAACCATAAAAGAATCATTAACAACTGTTTTATGTTTCTTGTATCCTGACACACTCATTCATCTATCAGTCTATGTACCTATTTCTCTGTTCCTCCTTCCCTCATTTCTTTCCTTCCTTCCTTCTGTTCTTTCATCCATCTATTTATCCCAGAAAGAAATAATAGTACCGTAAGAGTAGAGTATAGCTGTCACACACACAGAATTGCGTGTGCATTCAGGTTTTTGCTGTGGCGTTCACTTTCTGTGTAACCTTGGACAAAGTTTCATGGCTCCTTTTTTACATTTATAAAATATGGTTAACAATAGTACCGGCCCCATGTTGTTGTACCAGAATGTAGTAGTGCAATTCACATAAGATGTCTGGCAAAGTGCCCAGCATAGACGAGGACGTTTTCAGTAAATATTAACTATCCTTGTCATCATTATCTTCAGTTGTCGAGCTCTGGTAAAAAATGTAAAAAGATGCAGTGTCTAAATATAGTAATATATTTAGTATATTAGTAATTATAAATGTGTAATAAATACACACGTTTATTTTGCTTATGTTATTGACACCTTTTTGTTACGATCATGTTTATATGGTATCTTCAAGACTGAAAAACATTCTATGGTAGGAATAGTCATAACCAAACTATGGGGTATCTATTCATTCAGGCTATAGAAAGTTTCGCCTTTTAATAACGCAGTGATGAACATCTCTGTTCACTTCCTCAAGCCAAGTTCCCAGAAGTGGAATTGCTGACCATGCAGTAGGCATATTTTAAAGCTCACTAGCATTGCCGTGATGCCCAGTGAAGCTGGCACTATTTTCCGGCTCCACCTGGACTCCATGGCCTGGTCGTCAGCAGTGTTGCCAGCCTTGTGAGTTATCTCCGTGAGTGTTTTCCATTCCTGCAGATACAACATATGATCTCACTGCTATTTTAACATATTTTATTTAATAGCCAGTGAAGTTGAACTTCACCATATGTTTTTTGACAATATTTATATATATATTTCTAAAATTGTAAATTTATAATATTTGTGCATTTTTCCCCCTTTGGTTTATTGTTTCTTTTCTTAATGATTCTGCCGGGGTTTAAAAATTTGACTTTCTAATGAGAAATTTTTCGAATTTACACTTCTTCAATTTCTGAAAACTGGGCATAGGCTATGTCTAATGTTCAGAAGCTGCCTCTGTGTTCGCTATGATGCCCTAAAGTGTGCGAACTGTGTCCCATTGGTCAGTACTGCAGCTGGCCAAGTGCTGACAGCCTTGAGCCCACCCCTGAGCGCCCTGGAGAATCCTCACCTCCCACCTTGTACCAGGTCTCATTTTGTCACTCTGGTATTTTCCTCGTCCTCAATTTCAAGTCCATTCTGCTCACTGAAGAAAAATAGTAGGTAACAACGGAAGGTAACTATTCCTTTTATTAAACCTTTTATGTGTCTCTTCCTGGTTGTGTGCTCTTTTTCCTTTGTACCTTTTTTAAAATCTATGCTCGTTAAAGCAGTTTCTGTACAAACCACGTCCGTGCAGTTTTTCACCCCAGGATCTTCCCTTTAAACATGGTGAAGAAGCCGCCAAAGGATCTTCCTTTGCTATTTGTAGAAAATCATTTTAGACCTTGTGCCCGAAGAGTCATCTTCACTAATTGTCCAGTGCAGTGGTTGGAAAGGTTCTCTGTGCAGGTGCAGACAGCGCCCATTTTCAGCCGCACAGGCCTTGCAGTGTGTGGTCAGCCACTCCAAGACAAGAGGCAGAAGTTCAGTTTGGTCCATGGGCCTTCATCTGCTGACTCTTGTCTACATGAGAGAAAATACTGGGGAAGGGACAGTCAGGGAAGTTTGGAGCTCTGACTTTTCGTGGTCCACAGAAAAGAGCTTCTGAACCCAGTCTGCCCTGGGATGGACCAGGTCAGGCACTCCCAGGAAGCTGAACTGGGTTTTGCTGAGGGCCCAGAGATGAGAATATGGCTTGGGGAGCAGAATCTGAACAGACAGAGATGACGGAAATGACAGAGAAAGGAGAGAAGCTTGGAGAGCTGCTTCCAACAAGTGACCCTGGCCACGCAGGGCACCCTGAATTGAGGGGTGACTTTAAAATGGGATGAATTCCACTCCACAGAAGTGGACCTGGCTTTGAGTTGTGTTTTTGCATTTCATCAGTTTCCCCATGTTGTTATTTTGGGGATGTCTAGCTTTGAATGAGGTATGATATGTCAGGTGGCTTACTTGCTAATCTTGGTGGGTTTTACTTGCTTTTGTGTTTTTGGTTAGATGTGTTTCCAAGTCAATTCTCAAATGCCACCTAACAACCTTTGGAAATGATGTGCGGACCATGTAGGTCCTGCTTGTCTGTGTTCTCTGTGACCTTGTCTTTCCTACAAAGACAAATCTGAGGTGCGCTCCTATGCCTCGTAGCAGGCTGCCATTTCCATAGTAAGTTTTGTGAAATCTCAAAGAATAAAATCAAAACATTGTTCTGAGGGCTGTGGAAAGGAACATCAGGAAGCTACTGGAGTTGAGGATAAGGGACCATGTGACTTTGTTCAAATCTTTTCTTCACTGAGTGGCTCTGGTTCTTCTTCTATGGAAAGAGGGGATTAAAGCAGAAACAGAGTCACAAATACCTGCAAGTGCCCCCTGGCCAGGCTCTGCTGCCTCTGACTACGGCAATTATTGCTGCCCCTTCCATGTCTTCCTGGTTAGCCCGAGCCCAAGTCTTTTGTGGGGAATGCTGTGTCCAGGAAGCTGTTCTCAGCCATGGAAAACCAGGGCCAGAGAGGTCTCACAGGCGTGCTGGAGTGAGGAACTAAGGTTCTTGGCACCGCTGGAACTCAGGATTATTCATCGCTTTGGACAGCAGCCCTGAGATATCATCCCTTCAGCTTCCCCGAAGTGGAGTTCAACCCTTTCAAATGCAAATGTTACCAAGACCGTAGACCTTTGCAATTTGCCTCTGTTTTCCAAGTTTTCCATGGGCTCTCTCAAGATCATTTGTTTCATAAAATGTCTGACCAGCAAGGTCAGAGGTAGAGGGTGCTGGATAGCGCTCCATTCACTCAAGTCTGTTCATGCTTTATTGCCTGGTGTGTTTTGAGAGCCTGTTCCTTAGATGGGCTTCTTCATCTAATAGTTTCCCTTATTTACTTCCCTGGGCTGCCATCATTTTTGTGACTGGCTGTGTTGATAAACTGCTCGGTGAAACAGTCATATGAAGGGGAGTCACTCCTCAGGTGGTTCTTCCTCCTCAACCTGGTTTTCCATCACAGGAAGCCATTCCGAGATGAAATCTTGTTTTGTTAAAAAAAAAAAAAAAAAAAAAAGCAAAAATGCTCTTTGTGCATTTAAATGCCTTCAAATTTTCAATCCCATGTAACTTTGGATTCATTTATGCATGAAATCAAATACAGTACTCTTGATTAAGGAAAAATGTTTGTTTATATATCACCTATTATGTATTTATCTATCTATCCATCCATCCATCTATTCATCTATCTATCTATCTATCATCTATTTCTCAGTTTCTTTTATTTCACAAATGAATTAAGGTAAGTCGCTTATACATCGGGAGAAAAACTATGAGAGCAAACTCAGGTGAAGGTGGGGTTGGACTGGTATTGAGTCTGTCATGCACAGGTATGAGAGATGTTCTATAAATCTGGAGTCTTATTAATGGCCAATGCAAAGAGGACAGGTTTTCCAGGTCTTTGGTTGACAGCATCTGTTGTTTAAAACATACCATTGATCACTTTGCACGTTTGGGATTAAGACCTAATGACCCTCTCGGCTGTGAGTCCTGATATCAGAGGCACACACAATAGAACAGGCTCCATCTACCTTATATTTAAATTTGCTTTAGAAAAAAAAAAGCCAGTGTCTTTTAAAACGTAGTTCAATCTTAAAATTTATTACTTTTCATTTAAAAAAGACCAAAGTGCATGAATCTGGAGGGCATGTCCAATTTAAGATTTTCCAGTGGAAAGACTGTTCAAAAAGGATACTTGTTAGGAGAAGAGGCACTCTAAGAAGCGGCATGGGCCATAGAGCTCCATGAAACATACGTTTAAAATGTAAACGCAGTTGGAATACTGCATCGCAGCAGTCTGGTTTAGTATCTTTGGGACTCCCATAAGTTCAGTGCTATATTTGGTAAAGCTGGCTCCCGAGTACTAAGCACTAGCATTCTGACACTTCCACCTACATGATTTCTGGAGTTCACTCATGATTGGATTTTGATTTCAAGCGCGGGTGGGGGATGCTTTCCCAGAATCTCAGTGTCGATACCCAAGGAGCAATCACAATTATCACGGTTAATGAATGACCTGAGAACCTGGTCTGAAAGAGATGCTCAGGGATGGAGACCTTGATCAAGTGCCATCTGGAGCTGGGACACTCAAGAATTGGACTGTGGATAGGTGGGAGACCCAGCTCCTTAAGGAGAGACATGAGCTGTTTGCTCACTACCATGTGTAACCTGAGTTTCTCCCAGAAGATCCTAGATCAGTGATGGCAAACATCCTGGAGCTTTCAGAGATAAAGAGAGCCTGCTGCTCGTGCATGCCATCCGTTCGCCACTGCTCCCCTGGGCCGAATGGCCTCCCTTGCCCTCTTCTTCATTGTACTTTGCGGTTAGGCTGAGGCAGGGTCTCTGAGATCACCTCGTCTAATACCTTCTTGGAATCTTAAGTCTCAGTTCTGGAGTCATCAATAGAAAAAAATCGTCCTATTACAAAAAGTGAAATAATGGTATTCTTACAGTGGGCCTGCTGGGGTGTGTATGTAGCTGTCTTACCTCATGTTCAGAGGTCTTCAGAGGAGCTATATCAGTTAGCTGGGTAACTGTCATGTATCCACATGGAGGACAGGCACCGGAACTCTAGAAATATTAAATAACTACGATGTTGAGTCCTGGAGAATATCTTTTCATAGCTTGTTTTGTTGTTAGTGTTATTCAGTTCTGTCACTAATGACTCACTTCAGACTGCCCTTGACAGACACAGCACTGTTACCTGATTCCAATCAGGTGCTCTGGGCATAATGAGTTTCATGCTGAAATTTATTTGGAAAACCTGTTCTTTCTGTCACCCTTTTGAAGTCTATACTTTTTCCTAGATATTAAAGAGAAACAGGTTTTGGGGATCCCAGAATTTTCTAAAACAAGTTCCTTTTATAGTGCATTTTGAAAAGCTTTGAGAATCCTGTTCCAGAGCCCTGGGCATCATTGCAAGGTTACAACTCAAAGATCATTTTGCACTTACCCTGGTTACCCCTGCTTTTAGTGTCCATGGACTTTACACATCGCTAAACATGCTACAACCCATTTAGTCGTATGCCTTGGACCACATAAGACCCACATGTATATGGTGCTACTTTGTCCTAACTGGTCATGTACTTGTCAAATGTGCTATCATTTTTTGATCAGAAAATTCCCTCCCAGTTGCAGGAGAAGCTACTAGCATTATAGAGCATTGTTTGTTGTGGATATAAATGCTGACAACCAAAGCACTGAGCAGTTCATAGCGTACAGTTGATCGTGTGGTTTTGGCCTAAGGAACAGCTCACACTTTGGGTCTCCATAGGACAAAGCATCAAAATGACCCCCTTGAGAATACTAAGCCCTTTCCTGGGCTAGTGAGGGTGTAGACACTTGCACGCCCAAGTTTTCTTCAAGCTTCAGTGTGACCGTGGGAGGTGCTTGTAGTTTGCCCCTGTCCTACAGATGAGGAAAGTGAAGTTCTGGAAGCATTGTTGTGGCTCAGTACGGTTTAGATCCCTCACTTACAGCTGTTAGCTCAGTTAGCTTGGGTTCATGAAGTTAAAAGCTCAGGCTATGGCACTAACTCCTTCACCTCAAACCTCAGTTCTACCCCTTTATAAGCTCTGGAAAAGTCACTGACCATCTCTGTGCTTTGATTTCTGCATCTATGACAAAGGATTGATAAAAGTCTTCCCTCCTTATGCTGTCAAAGGAGCTAACAACTCACTGCCTAGGACAGCGCTTGCCAGAATCCCCCACTACTGCTGTTATCATTTTCTGAAGCGGACACAGCCTGTGTGCACACTTACCCACTCATGCTGGTCCTGCCCAGTTTATTCACCAGTTTTGGTTCTGGATGACATTTGGCTGTTTTCAAAACTCATGTCCACATTCCATGAACACAGATTTTCCATCATAAATTTTATTTAAAGGGTACCATGCCTGCTCTGAGAACGGTTCTCCCATGGGTGAACAGAAGTATTTTTGGTGAATGACAGTCTGGTTAGAATAAGTGAGTCATGTCAAATGAATGTCTAAATGTCTACTGTGAAGGGTAAAGCAGTCACTTCGATGTACAAATGATTCTCACGACTTTGTTATATACCAGGAGGAGGCTTGGGGTGGCACTTTAAAAAGTATAACAAAACCAGTGCAAGTTGTTCAGTCACTTAGCATTTGATTAAAAATAACTAAGCAAACAGCTAATTGAAATGCTCAGTGCATTTCTTTTCTTCTCTATGCAACATTATGTTGACTGAATTTTCCAAATTACTAAAAGCATTCATGCAGTTCCGGGAATTTGATCTGGTAACCCTTCAGCTCTTTTTATTAATAATGTTGGCATTTTACACTAGTGTCAAATGCGATAATTATTTTTCACAGATATTAAACTTAATAGAGTAATTGCTAAACACATTTTCACCTTTGGCTCTGTAAGACAAAGTTTGTAAAATTCTCGAGCTGTGAATAGTAACTTCACTGTATGCGCTCCTGACAATTGTCTAAGAAATCTGTCCTCAGTGAATGAGAGGAGAACAAAATGAATCCAGACATCAAAGTCATTGCAATTCTAATTGTGGACAGCCGCAGTCACTGAGTTCCATGTAAATTAGCCATAGCAGATTGAAAACAGAGGAGCAAACCTGAACAGGCAGATCTCACAATCACTATAGCCAATTAGGTGTTCAAAGGGACAGTGTCAGTGTTTAATGTGCTACAAAGCTACATTGATAGACATGTGTTGGTATCAGCACTTTTGACAGACACGACTTAAAATACGAGAAATGTGAAAATAGAAATGAGCAATTCTAATATGGCCCAACCCACAGGTGGAAATGTTAACGGCATGCTGAGTCTTTACTCAAAGTCAAGTTACCACAGAGTGAACAAAGTATGAGATGTAGGTTGGGTCGAACCAGGGGTTTCTGATCATACCTAGTGCATAAATACAATCAGTGTGTTTGTTATCAAGTGCTTTTCCTGGAGGTGATGCTTGGGGAGGTGCATTTTACCAAATGTTTCTCTCAAGGTGAAATGGCTTTCTGTTTGGTGCACAGGAAATCCAGCCTGGTTTATTAAGATTGAGGTGGTTATTCTTGCCTGCTGAGTCCCTTAAACTTCTAAGCTTCTCTGGTTGACACAATGCATTGAACATTGCAATCATCTAAAAGGAAACCCCACCCTATGAGCAGGCATTCCCTATCCCTCCACCCTCACCCTCGGCAACCACCAATGCTGACATCGCTGTGGATCTGCCTTTTCTAGGTATTGAAAAAACAGGTGTCCACACAATCATGCAGCACCCCAGCTTAACACTACCAACCTGCATCATACTTAAGCTCAGTCTCAAACTCCTAATGATGCCCCACAACTGGGTTTCTTTAGTCTTCTTCAATCTGACTTCCCACTAATTGCCTTCACCCCTTCAGGGGGAGGACCCAGCCTCAGTGGCTCTTCCTGAGTATTTGTGACAACTGATGAACCCACACAGACACATCATCATCACCAAGAGTCTTTGCTTCACATTATGGCTCGCTCTTGCTGTTGTACATTCTGTGGGATTGTACAAATGCATGATGACATGTATATACCATGATAGGAACACTGAAATGCAAGAGGGCGGAAGTCAATCAAACATGCTGTAGGCATGGGACACCCTTCTGCTTAGAACATTTTTTGTTAGTTTGTATCCATCACAAAGTAGTAGATTATCTGTATATTTCACAAAATAAGATATCTGTGAGCCTTAAAACCTGTAGGCAAGTTCCCCCAGTATAAACCTGAGGAACGTCGAGATGCCTCACACAGAAGAGCTTTAGGAGAGTAACAGTCTAGCCTGTTACTTTGAACACCTTGAGCTTGTCACTGCCTCAGAACTTTTGCTCAGGTTACTCCTGCTCTAGATCTTTGCATAGGTGGTGCATTCTTGTCATCTAGATCTCAGCTCATATGTCTGCACTTTTAGTGTGCTTGCCTGATTATCTATGTTAGCAGTTTTTTTTATGTCTCATTTAGCATTCTGACATTATTTTGTTTATTTATTTACTTAGTATCTGTTTCCTACCAGAAAATAGATTTCATGGTCAACAATAGCCTTGCCTTCCATGACCAATGAAGTATTTCCAGTACTTCTCTAATAGTGCCAGGCATATTGTAGGTTGGAGTACTATGTGTTCTCCCTAAAGCAGACACAAAGACAGAGTTAAATGGCAGGAATAACTCTAGGAAATAGAGTAGGTAAAACTCTTGAAGACATGGGTGTAGGCAAAGACTTCATGAATAAAAACCAGATTGCACAGGAACTATCACAAAGAATCAACAACTGGGATCTCACCCTACTGAAAAGCTTTTGCACAGCAAGAGAAACCACCAACAGAGTGAAGAGAGAGCCCACAATGTGGGAGAAAATGTTTGCCAGCTGTCCTTCAGACAAAAGATTACTATTGAGAATGTATGAAGAACTCAAAAAAAAAAAATCAGTCCTCCCAAATTTAAAGACCCAATCCAAAAATGGGCATCTGAGATGAACACACACTTCTCAGATGAGGAAGTACAAACTGCAAATAAATACGTGAAAAAATGTTCAACAGCACTGGTCATTTGAGAGATGCAAATTAAAACAGCACTGAGATTCCACCTCACCCCAGAAAGAATGACTAGTATTAAGAAGTCAACCAATAACAAATGCTAAAGGGGCTGTGGGCAAAAAGGAACCCTTCTCCACTGTTGGTGGGAATGCAGGCTGGTGCAACCACTGTGGAAGTCAGCGTGGAGATTCCTCAAAAACTAGGATTGGAGGTCTCATTTGACCCAGCTGTTCCCCTTCTGGGTATCTTCCCAAAAGAACTAAAAACATCATACCACAGCGATATTTGTGCACCTATGTTTATAGAAGCACAGTTCATAATAGCCAGATCTTGGAAACAACCTAAATGCCCATTGACTGAGAAATGGACAAAAAAGATATGGTATTTCTATATAATGGAATAACAGTCAATTACAAAGAATGATAAACTGGACACTTTTATACTTAAATGGATGCACCTTGAGAATATACTTATTAGTGAAATAAATAAGTCACACATGTGTAAGCATCATATTGTTTCACTTGTGTGACAAACTGAAAGAAAAACTGTGTATATGTTTATGTATATGTATATAAAAAAAGATAGTTTAAAAAAAAAAAAAGCACAATGGCCTCCTTTGTCATCCACATGGCCTGTCCAGAAGTAAATTCAATGCCTCCCTTCACTGACAAAAAAAAAAAAAAGAAAGAAAGAAAGAAAGAAAGAAAAAGAATTCTGCTGAGATTTTTATAGATATGAGGTGAATCTATGTATAAGTTTAGGGAGAATAAATGTTTTGATATTTGTCCAATTCACATACATAGTCTCTCTCCACTTAATTAGGTTGTATTTGAGTACTTTTGATCAGTTTTTATAGTTTTTAGGATACAGGTAGATATTTTGGTAGATTTATACAGTAATGTTACTTTAAGCTTTTTTGTGATGTTGTAACTCGTACCTTTATAATTTTACTTCTGAACTGTTCATTGCTTGTATATAGGCCAACACTAGATTTCTGTGTATGGCTTTGTGACCTTGTACCATGACCTTGCTAAACCTGCTTCTCTATTCTATGGACTTTTATGTGGATTCTTTGCAAATAAAAAAGGAAGTATTCTAGGGGAAATGCTGGAAAGAGAGGATGAGGAAGGAGCCTGAAGACTGGGAGAGCTGTAAGACCAGGATGCAGTCTGATCGTGAGTTAAAAGGAGAGGGGGAAGGAAGGAGAGCCAGGCAGGATTGTCAGAACACTGTGCAGTCCTGAGGAAATCAAGCAATGCTATCGAAGTCCTTGAGCCAAAATTGCCCATCCAAAGGCTTCTGAGTCCCCCAGGACTGGACTGCCTTTGTACACCTGTTGTACTAAGTAGCAGGCTGGGAGCAGTGTGTGGAAGTGTGGCCCTGGGAAGAACGGTAGCGAAGGATTCTGTCCATGCATGACAACTGGAGCCATCACTCAACACTCTCCTTTAAGTGTGCGATCTGAGAAGTATATTCACATGGACACTACAGATAGGTATAAAACATTAGCTCCATAAATGAATTATAAAGAAACGAGTGAATGAGCTGCTCCATCATGCTGTTTTAATACCCAGCTCTAGGTTTTCAAGTTCACTTTTGGTTTTATAAACTTTTTGTTCAATGTCTGTTAGGTGGAGAGCAATCTACCAGCAATGCCTTGTTTATTTCTCACAGCAGATCGGGAATCCACTGTTCTCTGTCCCCACTTCATAAAGGAGAAAAGCAGGGCTCATCAGACAGGCAAAGGAACTTGCCTGGGCTCGGCAGCTGCCAAGCAGTAGAGCTCTGTCTCATTAAACCTGTGCTTGAAGCCGACACCCTTGGCATAACACTGTTGTTCTCTGTAGACACCGAGTGAGACACTGCCCTTCAGAGGAAGGTGCAGGGGAGCGACATGGGTCCGCGGCTTAGTCTGGATGTGCGTCATGGATTGGCATTCATTCTTCTCCTATCCCTGCCTTTCTCACTGCGGCTCATCCATGCATCACATTTTGTCCAACTCCCCTGCATGCCAGTGCATGGACAGAGCTTTCCTCCTCTTGTCCCTGAGGAAATGTGCTGTCTACACTGTCCGACACGGTCACCTGAGGCTCACGAGCGCTGGAAATGTGGGTGAGGTGAACTGAGGTACACGGAGGGTACAGAACACATGCCAGATTCCAAAGAGTTCACATGGAAAATATTATTTAACAACCCTCGCAAAGAGTTGCTATGTAATTATGGACAAATATGATACGTCTGAT
Source organism: Dasyprocta punctata (assembly GCA_004363535.1). Classification (NCBI taxonomy): domain Eukaryota; kingdom Metazoa; phylum Chordata; class Mammalia; order Rodentia; family Dasyproctidae; genus Dasyprocta; species Dasyprocta punctata. The sequence continues at coordinate 69,620 of RJWM01002036.1, read as the reverse complement.
TCTATAAACTTAAATAAAATACATTGTGAAAATGAATCTCATTATGAAAACTGTTTCATTGTACTTTTTAGTGAGGTCGTTAGAGAATTAAAAGTGCCCCTGTGGTTTGTGCTGTAGCCCTCTAGGACAGCTCTGGTTCAGAGAGCCGTACCCTGGGGCTCTGGTAGTGCAGTGGCCCCTGCGAGCTCAGGGCAGGCAGCACAGGCTGCAGAGGGGAGATTTGTCTTGGGATTGGCAAAGGTGTTAGATTCTGCCCCCTGGATAAGGGGGGCACACATTCCAGGTCGATGCTGCTACTGAAAAGGCCGAGCAGAGTGCCGCCGCACCGCGGTATCTGAGGCTGGACATCTGGGTGAGGTTGGCTCGGGCTGGCTTCCCTGGGAAGCAGAGCTGGGGTTCAGCATCTTATTATGCTTGGCCGCACTGGGGTTTAGCTGAAGCAGCCCTTGATGGCACAGAGGCGTCTACCGAGATCACACTCTGCAGCTGGGGTGAGCTGTCCTGCCCCAAGGGTGATGGGTACGGCTGCCATGATGTCCCTGTGAGCTGCCTGGAGAACAGAGGGCGGAGTGACCTTGTCCTCACTCCATGCTCAGTCTGCAAGGTCTCCCCTCGGCTGAGCGTGTGGGGGAAGAGCAAGTCTCTGTGACTTCAGGTGTGCACTTGGGAATTTGTGTAAGCTATCGCCAGAGCAGTGGTAAATCTGTATGTGTAATGCATTTACCCACAGCCCCTGGAGTCCACTAAACGACAATTTCTTGGTGTTTAAAGATTATCCTTTTAATAATTCATTGATCTTAACAACACAATACATCAATGGTCTTCACCGAAGCCATGTTTTATCTGTAGTGCACTTCTAAATTGAAAGGTACCATAAAATAGCACTTAACTTTCAGACTCCTTGTTATCTAAAGCTCAGTTTCATATTTGTTTGATGATAACGAAATACCCATCTATTTTATCGTCTGGTGCAGTCTCTAATTTGGGAGCTCGGGAATAAATGACGCGATGCTCGCCAGTGGGTGGTGTGCATGTGCGCGTGCGTGCGTGGGTCTCCCGTGCGTGCACCGTGGGCTGCACGCGGGTTTGCCCTGAGACCCCACCAGCGGTCCTACAGTGAAGCCAGTCTGCGTTCCCCTCTCCGCACGCCCGTCTGTGCCAGCCAGAGGGTGAAGGAGACAAAGCGAGCTGCTTCCTTTTGAACTTAACTCACACTGAGGAGCTGCCAGGTTTCTTTTTCTTCTTAGGTGTCTGTAGTCTTTGCCCCATGGTTTCCCGGTGCCTGGCTTCTGAGAAGCGTATGTGCTAACAATTACCAGAGCAGAGCATCGCCAACTCACAGGATCTAGAATGAAGGTCCAGGTTCGATGCAAGGGCAGTGAGGCTCAGCTCCTCCTCCCCACTCCGCTGTCCCCTTTCCTGTCAGTGGCCCAGAAACGTAGCCTCACTGTGGCTTTTCCAAGCATGCCATGTTCTTTATACCCCAGTGCCTTTGCTCCTGCCATTCCTGCTGCTCCTGTTGCTTTAGTTCCTTTAACAAACATATATATGAAAGAACCAGGTAGGCAGACCTGTGTCCCAGCAAGTCCAAAGCATAGCCAAGTGAGTGTTGCTTAGAAACTTTGAATAAGTGAATGACCTTAAGACAAAATAAGATATCACAGATAGATCACACAAAACCAACTCTGGAGCTGAGCCGTACTTGGTTATTGATAATATTTTCTGCAACAGCCAGTGGGTTGAGGAGGCCACAAGGTCATCCGGCCTCACTCTCAAAGTGTGTGGGTGATGATAGAAGACCGACAGGGAATGGATTCTATCAAAAACCTCAGCTGCCTTGGGAAAGCAAGAGCTAGAAAATAACTTCCGAGGTGGGTAGAAGTGAGAAGAGCATTTTTAGTTTGTTGTTTTTCCCAGAATAAATAAGCCTTAACCGTGTTTGTAAGTCGCCAGGAAGCAGCCAGTGGAGAGGAAGTGATTGAGGATGGGGCAGAGAGAGAAGGTAATTGATGGACCAGTGTCCCCAAAGGGACAGAAGGGGTGAAATCAGGAGTGCGGGCCAGGAGCTGAGCCAGGAAGAGGCCAGCGCCGAGGCAGGCGATATTTCCACCCAGCCTCAGGCTTTTGTACGGAGAAGCGAAAGAAGCATCAGTGACTTCCTGTTGGGCTGGGTTAAGTGCCTCCAGGCAGGCGGCTTGGAATCAGCCTTCCAGACTGAGCATAAACCAAAAGGAACAGGGAGGTTCTAAGCACTAAATCTCAGGACAAGAACTGCTCCACGTCAGGAAAACGCATCTGCAAAGGAGCTGGGTGCCCAGGATGCCGAGGGGTATTTCAGGTGCTTGGAGATCACATGAGTGACCCTCCAAGGTTGTTTCCTGTTGTTTCAAGAAACATATTGATTCTTTATTTCCTTGCTGTGATTACAATTCCAGAAAGAGAACACGATCTCCTGGAATCTGTTCGAGGAATAAAAACGTCTGAGCAGAGGAAAAGGATGTTTTTGACCTACCGCTTGCCCTGTTGGGCTGTTCCTGTCACAGCTTGTTTGCTGGCATTGCAGAGACCCGGCTTTGGAGTCTCTGTCAGCCCTTCCAACATGCCTTACCGGGTTAGTGATGCCATGGGGAATACAGAGGGCTTGGCTGTGAGTGTGCCAGTGTGCAAGGAAAGATTGGGGTGCAGCTAGAGGGTAGGGGCCAGGGCAAGTTGACTTTAAGTGTCATCGAGGAGGTCTGAGGACAATATCAGTGTGGGATTCAAATATAAGTGCTTGATGAATAAGCAAGTGCATTGTCAATGGACCAAAGAGCGAATGAATCTGTCCCCAAAATCCAGCCCCACAAGGAGGCCGCCTACACACACGAAAGGGGAATGCATAACAGACAGGCCACCCGCAAGTACTGATTGGATTAAGAGAATGCTGCTTGGCATGTACTAGGTACACTGTGAGTACTAGATGCGTACAGTGGGTGTCAACTATGTATGAGGCTTTGAGCCAGTTGTTAGGTTGTAGCCCAGAACCAGACCTGCCCCCCGGAAGTCCCCTCTCATGGAGTGTAGGATCCAGTGATGGTTTGGTTGAACCTGTAGAAACCTTTTCCGTCACTTTCATCGGTAAAGCAGACTGCACCTGTGCTTTTCATAGGTGACCCCTCGTAGTCCTAGGAAATCTAAGAGTTGTCAGCCACCTCGTATTTTGTGAGCTGAATCTCATTTCATTTGGTGACTTGTCCAAAGGAACATGGGAGCAGAGCTAAAAATCAAACGCGGGTTCGATTCCAAAGTTGGGCTGTTTACTCTATTGAGTCGCCTTTAATGTGCCCATTTTGAAGCAGGAAAGGACTAAGTAAAGCTCAGGTGGACGTGAGGGGATCGTAGGAGTCTGAGAGACCGCCCTCTTCCGTGATGCCCAAGGTCTGTAGCATGCGCGTGCCTAAAGCAAGTACAAAGTCGTTCTTTTTGCTCTGAGCGAATTCTCCTTCCAAGTTTTAAAAATTATCAAACCTCTGGGGAATGGAAGGGCTCCCTGAGGATTTGCCTTATAAAATAAACAGAAATCAATTTTGACTTGTTTTCTAATCATGATAAATGAAGCCAGGTTAAGAAAAATAAGTCCCAGCATTAGTCGAGGATCATTTTGCCAGGATGCACTGGTCTCTGACAAGCAATTAAGAAGCCCTCTGATTGTGCCTGGCAGTGCCACGGCTCAGCACACTCCTGATTAATTCTCATTTTCATTCTTTCCTTGGGATTTATTTCCTCATCTCACCTGGAAGATCTTTAGCTTCTGAACCTCTCCTCCCTGCTCTTCTCATACGGTTCTTTTCTTGGCTCCCAACGACCTACAACTGCTCCTGCCCCTGACCAACACCATTTTCACTCCTGCTACTGCAGTCACTATTATGTTGACAATCATTCTTTTTTTTTTCCACCGAGCCATTCATAGCAGATTTCTTCATCTATACCTCCTTCGTGACCTTCTGTGTTTTCCTTCAGATAATGTTTTTAAAGCCAGAGAATGCTAGCTAGCCGTGGTAACTTGGTAGAGAAGGGGCCTACTCAGTGGGTGCTGTCAGCGGAAGGTGGCGAGTAACATCAGGAAGAAAGGCTGAAGTTCGGACAAATTGAAAGGGTCTCTGAGAAACTGAAAGACATAGAATTAGCATCACGGTCTTTGTCTTCGTGGCTACCAGCTATTGAGGCATTTTGGTAGTTTAGGCATGTGTCTAAATCTTCACGTGTTGCTTTTAATCCTTACAACAACCGTATACAGACGGTAATGGGCAATTCCCTTTATAGACAAAGGTGATTGGAATTTAGAGAATTTGAATGGTGAAACTAGTCCTCAAGAACCTGTCCGCTGACTGATGCCCTGGCTGCCCCACAGAGACACAAACTCAAACAGGGTGTGAAGAGGAGCAGTGGCACTGGGCGCCTCCAGTGCAAAGGTTAAGCCCTGCTCATTGATTAGACTGAGTTTGTGTGGCTATTGACCACAATCATCAGTTTTTCAGAGCTGAAGTTTACTCTGTGTCACCCATCTCAGCTTTCCCTCTCTGCGGCAGATGTGACTTGAATGCTTGGCCCTTGAAGCCAAATGATGCGCTCGTTCCCCATGGGCCTGGCCCACCCGTGGACACTAGCTGATGGGCAGCCATTCCTCCCTCTTAGTCCCTTGCTCAGCAAATCTTCCCAGCCTCTTACTCTGCTGTTTGGAAAGTGCTTCTCACGGTTCAGCCGCCCCTGAAAACTTTCCATTTGGAACCCAGACTCTAGCATAATTTTCTCTCCTTAGAGACGGTACATTTAGAAAAAGATAAATAGACATTCACTTATACATATGTTAAACAGTTTTATAGTAACAAGCCTGGGATGATCCTTGGAGCATCTTAACATAGTGGGATTTATTATTCATGTTTTGCAAATAAGAATGAGGTTTGGAGGTGATGTAGATCGCTAAAATCCCCATAGCTAGAATGTGGCAGGCATGAAACTTTGGTCTCTCTCTCTCTCTCTCTCTCTCTCTCTCTCTCTCTGTCTCTCTGTCTCTCTTCCCCTCCCTCCCTCATTCTCTCTTTTTTCCTCCTCCCTCCGTCTTTCCCTGTCTCCCTTTTTCCTTCCCTCTTTCTCTTTCTTCCCTAGAAGTCATAGGATCCTGTGATTTTCTTCTAAACTGCTTTTTCCATTAAAATTATAACCTGCCATTAAAATATTTAAGCACACAAATTAGCTGGTGGTAATTATGATATTTCAAAAGGTGACAAGCAATTAGAGTGAGATTCAAAAGGGAAAAACACCTGAATATAACTTAGCATCTTTCACAATGAGCACGCCTTTGTCAGTCATGGTTTTATCTAACCCCGATACATCTTGGGCCTAAGCTCAGCAGAAGTGGTTTGGGGAAATTCTGGTACTTCAAAACATTTTGGCATCCAAAGCCATTGCAAGTATCTTTTCATTTAGTCTCTAATCTTCTAATGAAGTTGAAATGATGACTTTCCACCTAATTGGGTGACGTTTTCTCCTAAAAACCAGCAGTAATGCATATCCCTCTAAATCCACCTGGGGAATTAGGATGAGGTGGTGGTGGGGCGGAAGAGGACGATGTGTGGGTATGCGGTCACAGAGGGCTGTGCCATTGTAGATTCGCAGGTGCACACTGTGGTCTTTGTCCTGTGTCTCTTTGTCACTCAGGTCTCCCCTTCCACCAGCGCATGATGTGCCAGGAAGCACATTTAACTGGTAGTGATAGTGCACCAGAGCCTGCCCTCTGCCCCTGACCAGCTGGGCGACTTGACTGGCACAGTTTTCCACGAGAAGAGGGCAGCATCTGAGCTAGGCGAGCGTGGGTCTCTTCCCTGGCTCCAGCATTCTACAGGCGCTGCCTCTGAGTGCTGCATGTTGACTCTCCCTAGGCGTTTCTTCCTGCGTCTCTGACACGCACTGAGTCTCCGGGAGAGGGCAAGGCAGTGGCCGAGACAGAGGCAGTGCCATTGCCACAGTGAGCTCCTGCTGCTGCTTCCGTGAACGTCTGGTGTGCGAGGAGAGAGGAAGAGGTGGGGATTCGCTGTCTCCTGGATCACCTCTCAACCAGTTTCCACGCAGAGGATGATACTGGGCCTAGAAGAATTAAATAGCTTCCCTCAGGTTATATAGCAACGTGTAATGTGCCTAGACAGTTAAGAGCAAAACAAATATTAACTGACTTTATTTTATATCCAATGTTTGAAATATATTTTTATGATATTGGGGGTGGAACGCAGAGTCTTACACCAGCTAGGGAAGTTCTCTACCATGGAGCTATAGTCCAAGCCCTTTTTAAAAGTTTTACTTTGAATCAGGGTCTCATGAGGTTGTCCAGGCTGGCTTAAATTTGGAATCCTCCTGCCTCAGCTTCCTAAATAGCTAAGATTTCAGGTGTATACCAAATGCCCAGTTCGGTGGTTATTTTTAAAGAGAAGAAAAATTCCCATAAGAAGAAAGAAGAACTTGGGATATTATAAAATAAATTGCATGCACATATGCTATGTGTTTGTGTGTGTGTGAGAAAGAAAGAGAGAGAGGGAGAGAGAATTCTTACAGCAAACCTAAAAAGCAAAACAAAAACACTTCTAAAGGAAAACAGCATTATTCTGAATTAAAATAATATCTGAAGAGAAAGAATCAGAAACCATGTTTCCCTTAAACTGGTACCAGTTGAATAGATATACTATAAACTGCACAAATATATTTAAATTTTCTAGTAGATGCACCCAAAAAATAACCAGTAGAAATTAATTTCTGTGGTACACATTGAAATTAACCCAGTGTATTTAAAGTGTTATTTCAACATATAATCAACATAAAAGTGACCGAGGCAATTGCTTTGGTCCTGTATTTGTGATGTAGCGCACACTGGTCCAGCACTCTCGGTGTCGCCACTTGGACAAACCACACTTCATGCACCTTAATAACCACGTGTGGATTTGTGCTTTAGTTAAGGTACTGCTCAGGGCACCAAAAGTTTCTCTCTCTTCTTCTCTCAGACTGTATCAGAATTTATCTTTCAGAAAAATATAAATACAACATATTCTAATTTTTGAAAATTAACTATTTGTGTGTTTATGTAAGTGTCTCTGTGTATGGAATTTTCTCTCTCCATCTCTCTGTCTACCTGTCTCTCTGTCTTTCTGTCTCGCTGTCTCTGTCTCTCTCTGTCTCTGTCTCTCTCTCTCTCTGCACCTGCAAAGAGAACTTCCCAGAAAAGCACAGAAAGACTCTAACACTAAATATTCTTAAACATGATGAAGAAGTTTCTGTAGATCCCATGATTTTGTGCCAGGCTTTGGAATGCCCAGAGCCTTCATTACAGGGTTTATGGATTAAGTTTCTTAACCAAACAAGTAGCTCAGCAGACCTACACCACGACGTTGTTGAGTGTACACTTAGCCCCTGGCTGGTCCTTGTCCCAACTCCTCTAACGTGGATGATAGGCACCTATGAGTTGGTTTTCATTGCTACATTGAGACTCTGGCCCTCTGGGCAGGAAACCTAACGAAGTCATCATGAGCTGCTTTGCATCATAGAAGTTGATGCATTCCGTGTTCCAAACAGAATGGGAGCCAGGAAAAGAAATCTCCTTACTAACGTACCTGGGAGAGAGGGGTGGGGCAGTCTGCTTCTCACGGCCAGGGTTGAAATGAGAATTCTTCATACATTTTAGGCTCCTGTGTTTCTTTCCTTGATCTGCAGTCCCAGTCCTGGCAACTGGAACATCAAAGTCAAGGTGTGGCCAGAATCGCACCCCTCTATGATCTCGCTGGGAGAACAGAATGTTCCTTTGCTCTCTCCCAGCTCTAGGAGCCCCAGGCATTGTTTGGTGTCCTTGGCTGGCAGATGCATCACACTGCTCTTTGCTTTCCTTATCACATGACCGTCTCTATCTGTCCGTGTCTATGTGTCCCGTCATCTTCTTGTAAGGACTCCAGGCACTGGCTTCAAGACCCACTCTAATCCAGCATGGTCCTCTTTTCATTTAATCACATCTGGGAAGGTTTTATTTTCAAGTAAGACCTCATTGCAAGGTTCTGGGCAGACATGGATTTTGAAGGGACATGTTGTCTGAATCATGACATTTGTCACTAGTCTCCTCCCAAGAGCCTGTCCTGCATTCTAGTTCAGTGGGTCACTTGAATATTCAGGATCCAATACGTAAATCAATTGGGTGTATAGAATTTGGGAACTGAAAAGAGATCTGAGGATTCATGGGGTAGAATCTTTTCTTTAAGTGGAAGTTGAGTTGTCGCAATGCAGGTCTGAAAAGGAAGCAGAGGCGGGCACAGGTGATGTGTTTGAAGAAGGGCGGGGGGCCCGCGCTGTCTCCCTGCTGCTCTCCTCTTCGCTTCCCACTGCACTTTCAGGGCTTCTCTAGCACCCCGAGGCTTCCATAAAGCCCTCTTTAATCATATTCCTTTTATTGTATCGTATTCTTTTTATTGTATTGATTCTTGACCAATGTGTCAAGAGACATAGAGAGTTCTCCGACACCACACCCAGACTGAATCTGAGCCCCCCTCAGCTCTCACGCGTCCAGGCTGTCCCCAGCAGGGCCCAGTTGTCGGTTTATCTTTGGAAAGAGAAAAACAAATCATTCCATGCGTGTCAATGTTTCTTTTTCTGTTTTGCACAGTTCTCAAGGAAAGCTCATGGTGAGGTCAAAGCCATGTTGCTTCACGTCGATTTTCTATTTTCAACTAGAGGAGGAGCCCCTGGAACAGGAGCGAGTCCCTCGTCAAGGTCTGCTCTGGCGCTGAGCGGGGCTTCTGCACGAGCAGAGACTCTGTCTCCATCCCATTTTTCACAAGCATTTCAATTATTTTCCACCAAAAGTAGACAGTATGTTTTTTGAATGCGAGCCATAATCTAAGTTTTCCAAGTTGCTTTTTAAAAAATTGTCCTCTTTCAAAAAAATTTTATATCAATAGCTGTTACTTATTTTTAGAGAAACTTTAGGTTTACAGAAAATTAAACTCAGTACAGAGTTCCTATATCCTCTGCGTCAGTTCACGAGAGGAACAGATTTAATAATGCTATATATATATATATATATATATATATATATATATATGATTTACAATGGCTACTGCAGAGTCAGGGATGGAAGAATGCAAATGAGCCGTCTGCTCACTGGACAGTCAGAGGATTCAGTCAAAGGCTGAAGGCCTGGAGCTCACTGCAGCATCAGAAGCTGAAAGATCTGCATTGGAAGCTGAAGAGTCTGTGGGAAGCCTGGAGATGGATGTCCAAAGGTGACGGTGAAGACTGGAGCTCCTCTGAAGAGGCACAAGTGAGCCTCCCTTTCCCTTTTTCTTCCATCCAGGCGGCAAGCCTATTGGTTGGTGCCACACACACCCAGGGTGGGTCTTTGCTTTTCAGTAAGTCAATCACCTAGACACACCCAGCACTGTGTTAGACCAGTCAGCTTGGTGTTTATTATTCAAATTGACACTACAGTTAACTATCACAGCCTCCCTCTCCTATTCACAGTTTACTCTAGAATTAACATCTTGCATTAATGTGTAATGCATTTTTTACAGTCCATGGTCCAATATCGACACATGGTTATTAATGGAAATCCATAGTTAATATCAGAGCTCACTCTGTTTGTACAGTTCTATGGGTTTTGACAAATTCATGGTATGTACCTACAATCACATCAGGAAGAGTGTTTCAGCACTCCCAGAATGCCCTTGGGTTCCACCTTGCTCCTCTATTCATCTCTGCCGTGTTGTCCCAAACTCTTAACAACACCTAAGCTTTTTACTACTCTAATTTCCCTTCCTGAGGATGCCATGTAGTTGAAGTCCTCTAGCGTAGACTTTCCAGTCTGATGTCCTTCATGAAGCAATGTGCTTATGGTTCCTCCATGTTTTTTTCATGACTTCATTTAAGTGAAAATTCTTGACTTCTTAAGCAAAGAGAATGTCACATTCAGAAGTTGCCGATGTATGTGGTAAGAACAAATGTTCTATCAGTGAGACTATGAACAAGCAGAAAGAAATTAATGATAGATTTTTGCTGTTACAAGAGCTCTGGCTGCAGGGTGCAGAAGAGCTCATTTCAGATGGAGAAAGTGTCATGTATCAGGGCTCAGCAGCAGCTGCAGTTTTAAGCATCCACTGTGGTCTTGGAAGATTTCCTCTGTGGATGAGGGAGGCTGCTGTATATGCATTCACACATGTGCACACACACACACACACACACACACATATCTTTATTGATGTGTAAAATTTTTGGGTGTGAGTTTGTTAGATATAAGAAGTGTGCATTTTTCTGTAATTTGAATTTTAACATTTCAATTCAATTAAACTCATTTTTGGTGTGAGTCCAATCCTGGAAATACATGTGGAAGCTTCATGTATCACTCCTAGTAGAAGTGCATAATTGTTGGGGCTCAATTCTCTGACCTCCCATTCCTGTTTCGTCTTAGTCGTCTGGGTCCTTGGATGTCTGCGATCCTCAGAATCCTCCTGTGGACCTCAAGGGCGTGTGGTCCAGACAGGAAATAAATCCTTATCGTGTGGCATCCTGGAGACTTTGGAATCTTCTGTTTTCCCTTCCTATCCTCCTCCGTCCTGGTGTAGAGCCAGGAGCAGCCTCATGCATGCTTCTTTCAGCACCTGTGGCAGCGTTTCTGCAGTAATGAATGTCTATTGCGAAGTCACGACATTAAATTGCTTTTAAAGCATCTTCTTATCCATCCAGCCCCTACCTTTGTCCCCTGGCTCCTCTGCATCTCTTGACTTTAGGCTCTCTCTATTATTTATTCATGGTTTATTAGATAAATATCTTCCCCAGACAAACCTGGAACTCCCGGGAGTCTGCTGGTTCTTTTGCCCAAGCCTCTAATGTTAGCAATTGTTTCATTAAGCTCCAATCTCAAGACTAATCCCTGCTGGAAAATTCATTCTGTCTTATAAGAAGTCTCCTAGGCTCAGAGTCTCAAAGCACTAAACAGGCCTCTCTGTTGTTTAGCAATGTTTACCGGTGACCATGTGACATTGTCATTTCTCTCTGCGCATTTCTAGTATGATTCACGCTGTATAAGAAGATTACCTTTTCATTCAGGGGGTACCACATTAGAGAATGAGATTTCTGAGGTCCTATCCTCTCCTTCAGCACACAGCTAGATATCCATCCCCATCCAGAGGGCCAAGAACGCTACGGGATTGGAGGCTAGCGACTTTATTCAGCTCCGTCCCACAGCCAGTGAAGCAGGGGCTGGAGGGAGTTGTCCAGAAGTGTGGAATGCCCTCCGCCAGCAGAGAGACACTGAGTAAAGAGACTCAGAGCTCAGCCCAGCTGCAGGGTAGGCCAGGTTCTTCCTTCTGGGCTGCAACTCCTAGCGAGGTGGGTAGATCTTATGTTGATGGGACGCATAAGGTCAGAAGCAAACCAGAACTGTGAGAAATCTGTGACAGAATTCTGTAGTCCCTGGAGGCCTGAAGTGCCTCCTAACACTTCTCATCAGGGCGTGAAGCATAAGGTGGGCTGCATGAAAAAGAGATCTCAGCCAAAAGCAACAAACCAAGAGGCCACAGCAGCATCGAGGAGCCATCTAGCACAGTGTTGCCACTTTGTTTCTCATCGTCATTTGTTTATTTTTTCCTTCCCATCTGGCCTTTCCCTTCATCACTAGCTGTAATGGTTTTCTGATGCCCAAAGCATGGAGCACTGACTTCTTTGAGGACCTGGTAACTTGCTCTGTAATCCTGGATGAAACTTCCTCCCCTGCCTCTGTCTGTGTCTACGTCTCTGTCTATAAAATGGAGATAGTAACAGATGCTGGTCAGGATTCAATGAGTGAATTCATTAAACTACAGATAGAAGCACATCTGAAGTGTCTCACGGGAGTGCTGCTCTGAACCCTTGAAACTGATGGTCCTGAGTCATCCAACTCTCTCAGTCTGCCTTCTCATGAGCAGTGTGGGCCTAGTTCTCCTCAGACCCATGCCCCCCACTCCTGGCCTGGAATCCTAACTTCTGCCACCAAACTCCTCAAGGCCTTCAAGGCCGACTACCACCAGCTCATCTCCTATCCCAGAGCAGAGCTTCTTGTCTGGCTGCCCTCCTTTGCTGACCCCCTGCCCTTCCAGACTCCTCTCTTGACCTCTCATGCTGTGACTCATGATTCAACCCAGGCGCCCCTGACTCCTTCTGTGCAGCCCACCAGCCCCAAGCTTCCAGTGCCTCATAACAGCTGTCTCAGCTCCTGAGCACCCGCCCTGCCTTCCCAACGGAGCCTGTGGGGACCACAGGTTTTCTTCACTCCCTTTCTCTCCTCAATCCCCCCAGTCCGGTCCCCAACCCCCGCCCCCTCCAATTCTTCAAACGTAGCCTTTCCCCAGCGGTGCGCCTCCTTTGTACAGGTTTGGCTTATTATTTTAGCTCTTTGCCAAGCTTACCATGGTGGGGACTCAAAGTTACTGGAACCAAACCCTCTGTCACATGGTACAGAAACTAAATTTAAACTGAGTGGATTATCCTACCCTACACCATGGGTCTCACAACACACAGTGGAGTTCAGAAGATTATTAAATTAATGCATGAACGAGTGCAAATAGGTTGACGTTTTCCCAAGTAACTTGGATTTTCCCATCCAGTGTGAAATCCTCTTCTAGGTCAAAGCATTTCTTTAAGTAAATGAGCAATTAATATGAAAGACTGAGAAGTACCTAAAGTAGTTTGATTAAAATATCCTTAGCCGAGTCTACTCCATCGACCCCCGAGGAAGAAGAAAACTGTGATTTGTCTTTTGTTGTTGTATTTAAGGAGAATGATGCCTACGTATTTGTTGTCCTAACATCGTAAAATCTGTATTTAATCCTAATTCGAACTGCATGAGACCAGAGAAGGCTGGGAGTCTCGTTATTTGTATTGATAAATAAGGCTAAGTCAATGTGGGTTTAATCAAAATGAAGTTTTAAAAAACTTTTTAAAAAGTAGAAGCAGAACCTAGACTTTAAAATAGTCACAACAGTTTTGTGATGAAGGGTCAGAGTTTGGCCTTTTATTTTCCCCAGAAAATCAAATAGTAGACCTAGATCGAGAGAGAAAAGTCTGATGCCAGCTGGGTGCTGCTAGCCAATCAGGCTGAGCACAGACGTGTGCAAGGCCCCGTGTCCTTCCTGTGACGCCTTCCATGCAAGGGTCTTCTTTGCAGCCCTGGCTGGCACCTGACCCCCCGTCCCAAAGAGCGTGGACATTCAGGCTGCGCCCACTGGAGCTGCTATGAATGGCACCTTGGAGACTGGCCATGGTTGAGGCGCAGTGGGTCCCACAGGTGCAGTGGGTGTGCCCTGAAGGAGACTTTCCAGGGCAGCCAGTGGAGCAGGTAAACCAAGGCACAGGCAGGTGTGGTGAAAGAGGACTGATATGCGGTGGTGGGGCTGTCTCAGCCTTTGTCCCCATTAGCAGCTGCTGAGACAGTGGCTGAAGTGTGCTTCGTCATTGGGGAGATGCAGGGATGCAGGGAGAGGAGTAGGGATGGACGGGGACAAGGAGGGGCAGAATGCGAGGCTGGTGTCAGTGTGATGGTCACCACCAGGTGCCGTGCCTGGAGTCTTGTTCTTAGGGGATGTTAGCAGAACAGCAAAGAACACATTTGGAGTCACCCCAGCTGAGGGGCCAGGAGCACTTGGGGTGCAGACACCATTACTGTCGGTCCCTGCTGGACTCTGGCAAAGCCAAAGCTAGAGAAGAAAGAAAGAGCAGTGTGGAGAGTAGGACGGCTTGGCAGGATAAGGAGGCAGAGAAAAGAAAGAAAGGTGTCACACGAGTCACTGCTTCCTGCCTGTTGGTGGCTTGCCACGGCCCAAGTGGAGCCCAACTCTGTTTCTAGAACAGGCGTCCAACTGCACAGTGACAACAACCTGGACAGCTCTCCGCAGTGTCCTGCTTATTAGTAATAAGAGGAGTGTTTATGATGCACTGAGTACTAAGTATGTTCCAGTATGCTGTCCTAATCCAGACAGTTTGCACAAAACGCCCTTGGGTAGATACTATCATTATCCCCATTTTACAGGTAGAAAAAGGACCCTAAGTTTCAGCAATTTTAGATAAATTATCCATTGTTACACATAGCTCATAAGTCACATAATTGGTCAGTTTTGTGCAACTCAGCTGCCTGCAAGTGTCTTAACCACGATTCCAGCCCATACTGTTCTCTCCCCTAGGACCTATCCCTTCTCAGTAGTTAACAAGGCTCATTTCTTCATCCAAAGAAAATATTTCCAAGCAGTGACACAGAAAGACACTGAAGTTGGGATTCTTGTTTAAGACGAGTCACCCTTGAGCTTGGGCAGCGGACTGGGGCTAATTCCTGGGGTGGGATCAGCCCAGTGTCCTGGCGTGTACAGCGCAGAGACAGAGAGGGGCCACACTCTCCGCCAAGATGTTGTGTTCTCTACACAAAACCCTCCCTGCGGTGCATCAGTCAGCCCCCACATTTGTTTAACTCCTTATTGATAACATCATTAAATCTAACAACACCAAGAGGTATCTCCATGAACATCAAGCAAGCTTGACTTTAATCCTCAGAAAACGTATAAAATGTCATGCCCTCCCTCTGTCCTCCACACTTTTCAGGGATGGCGAATGGTAGTAAATGTTAAATTCGTAGGATGTTCAGTGGTCTCTCAACTGTCACTTGAATCCTAATCGACTTAATATCCTGTTGCGTTTTTCGAAGTTGGATGATGAAATGGAACCCCACGACAGCTTAGGGGGAACTCAGGCCTGAACGCTGTCGGCACAATGGCCTAATTTGGTGGTTACAGTGCTCAGGTTGTATGGGCAGTGATCAAATCCTGTGTTTTCAATTGTCCCTTTTATGGTCAATTAAGACAGCCTTCGGATATAGATTGAATATCGGAGCTGTCTGATGTAATACTCTGAAGCTTGCCCTCCAATTACAGAGAGAATGCCTTTTTGTGACAGTGGTTTTCCTGGTAAGTTTTACAGGCTTCTATTTTTGAACTTGACTCACAGGGCCGAAGCAGCACATTTTGGAAATGGTTTTGTAAACCATAACAAAGGTATCTTTCTTTAACAGCTTCCTGCCCAAGACGCCAGAGTGCTTTACAAACTTATCAAAGTGATATACAGGAGTCGTTTCAGTCTCTGCAGAAATACAGGGGCCCAAGGGGATCTGCAGTCACCAGTGAGAAATCTTAGCTACAGGGTGGCCGGCAGGGAGGCAGAGTGCGGGCATCTCTGGCGTCCTCCTCCGTGCAGAGCATGTTCTGGAGGTCACAGGAGCTGAGCTGGAGTGCGGCACACACCAAGGTGACTCTCCTGCAGGCAAGGACCCTGTAAGTTTGATGGTTGTCTCTCCCGGACTGCACAGTTGTGCCCTGGTTCCTACCTGGACTGGTTCATTTTCTATCAGGTGCTTAAGGGACTTTGGATATAAACACTCCAAAAGAAGGACATGTCTTATTGTGCTCTGCTTTTAGCATGGCAGATCGTCAGAAGGAAAACTGATTCACCAAAGCCTGCTGAAGCCAATGAACTACATGAAAGAGCTGGCTGTCTACAGCTTCACGTGTCACAGGGCAGGGCTGTCCACTTTAAAAGAAACATGTTCAAGGCATTTTTGAGCAGGAAACTGTGGACTGTGTTTTAATAAATAGCTTAATGTATTTTATATTTAATATATTAGATGATTTTGGGTGAGTAATAATGTTCAGAGGCCTCCGGACCAAATTTTGTTTTATCGTGCTGATTATCCTTAGAGTTTGAAGTTCACTTCCATGGAGCAAGCATTCGTGTGTCACCTTGCATGTACATTACCACATTCAAAACATACAAGAGGACACAGAGGCAAGGCCCCATGCCCCAGGCTCCAGAGACCTGGTGCAGTAGGATAGGGTATATGTATAAATGATTCAGATAAAAGGAAGACGCTGGTAAAGACCATGATAGGTGCATGCAAATACAGCTCAGCAGCATATTCAGGATGGGGACAGCAGTTTTAGATGTCTGTGAGATGTTTCACCACCATATATCTTAATTTTAGATTTGAAGCAAGAAACCAGAAGATCTAAAGAATATTCGCCACTGGGAGATGATTGTGAAATAGACAGAATTTATATATCTGCATGTTTATTTAATACATTTAGGTTTTTCTTTTAAAATTGGTTATGGGCTAGGGATAGAGCTTAGTGGCACAGCACCTGCCTGGCAAGTGCCAGGTCCTGGGTTCGATCCCTGGTACAAATAAATAAATTAATTAATTAAATTGGTTAAAATTCTGGCTAATATGCACCAAACTAAAATTATGTGGAAGTATTCAAAACTTAAAAGAACAAGGATATTCCCATGTCTACACTCACACAAACCGAAGGGGACAAATACTCATGTACAGGCTTTGTCTTTAAACCCGTATGTCATAAAAATTTCCAGGGAGTGGGGTCAGGAGAAAGGCTGACACTGCTTCTGTCAGACAAAATAGATGGAAGGAATCCGCTCACAGCAAATGGGCACAGTAAGGCTGGGGACAGAGCAAGGCAGCACCGTGGGGCCAGGGCCACTGGGAAGAAGTGACCAGCAGACAGACACTCGGTTCAGCCAGACAGCTGCCTTCAGTTTGGGGAAACAGTGCTTCAACTCAAGCTCAGAGAGACAGGGAGACTTCTACAAAATCAGAGATGCTAAGACAGAACACAGCAATAAAAGAAGGAGCAGTCCCTAAAGGAAAGTTCTGCTATGTGACTATGAAAACCTGTGAGATAGTCAAGAACAGAGGAGAAGGAGGGAGACAGAGAAAGAGAGAGAGCGAGAGAGAATGCATCCCAAGAGGCTTGGGACAGAATATACAATTTTGTAGGAAACTTGATTGAAGAGAAAGCATATAAAATAAACCAGCATGTGTGAGACACCACCCTTCACAATACTATGTGATCCTAGTTTCCTGACTATGACAAGTTTCAGAAAAGCCAGTGACAACGAAGAGAGGTTTGTGTCACAATTGCAGGCAGAGCTGCTGGTGGACAGATGGTGCCCTGGGAAAAATGACAGAGGAAATGCCAAGCCATGCAAGCTCCGGGCACCTCCATTTCTATGATCAAAGAAAATAATCAGCACTCTGTAAAAGGCTCGAACAAATATAAATAGGAAAAAATTGGAGCCCAAGGTAGTTGAGAAGATGATAAAAGTGCATCCTGTTGATTTAAGCGAGTTCACGTCTGCAGGACTGGATGAATTACGTCTCAGGGAGGGCACCAGGAAGCTGTGATTAGGAATCCGGCAACAGCCTCTGTGGGTCTTGAGACCTCATGAAGGAGAGGGGTGTGATGAGAAAGGAGTGGGGCATTGCAAGTATTTTTTTTTAAGGAACAGAGAAGTGAATTGTGGAATAAAGACCGCGATCCTCTGCCTCAGCCCCAGTGCAGTCCTGAGCAGCTGCTTCGTCCGACCAGCTTCCTTCGCCTTCTGCCCTTCCATGCATCTGCAGCCAGCACATGCTGCAGCTCTTGCTGGGCACTAAGGGAAGCAGCGATGTTCAGGCCCTAGAGTCAAATGGAGGACTCAGTAGAACACGTTCTGTGACTTCTCAGAGGGCCATGGGGAGACCTACTTGCTAAACTACTCTTGCTATCAAGAGCTGGGGTGGCGGGAGGGTGCTGCTGCCCCTGCGTTGGTCAAAACATTTGCCTCAACTCAAACTGGCCAAAGCAAAAAGGCGTTTCATGTCTCATGTATGTGAGAAGTTCCTAGATAGGCCTGGCGTCAGGCTGGGCCGTGTGTATAAACTCTGACAGCACTGTCGGAATTCATCCTCATGTTTCCTATTTCGTCTTCTGCATTGACTGATTCTTCCCACCCCATTTCTTGCCCCATGTTTTCTCCCCCAGGACACAAGACTGCTGCCAGCAGCTCGCACACACACTCAGTTATCACAGGTCGTATTATTCCCCCGTGTTTGAAGGTACAGATCGAATCTCACGTTCATCAGTATAGATCATGTGCACCTCCCCCACTCAGTTATGTGGACAAAGAAGATCAAATACGGCGATGATCCTGGCCTGGGTCTGTATCACATATGCCCCACCTGAAGCTGGAGACGGACTCAGTCCACCTATGGAAATGGTGAGACTATGAGAGCAGGCCGTTCTCCTGGACAGGAACAGATGCTGGGCAGGCAGGGCAAAGGCGCCCGTGTTAATTCAGCTGATCAAAGGCCCCCAGGAGGATCAGCATATCCTTTCTAATATCCTACTTTCTTACTTCCTTTCTTTTCCCTGTCTCACTCCCTTTCTCCCTTCTTTCTTTCCTTCCCACTTCTTTTCTCCTTCCTTCATTTGTTGTTTTTCTATTCTTTTTCTACCTGCACAGGATGGAGCCTCCAGAACGATACTGGGTAGAAGAGGCAGGGGCGGACCTCTTTGCCTAGCTTCTGATGCTGGGGAAAGCGTTGGCACGTTGAGCCTTCACACTCCGAGTGTGTTGTTAGTCACAGGCATTTCATATGTGCTCTTTATCATGAGGTTTTTTGACTTCTGTTGAGGACTTTTATTGTGAATCAGTGTGCCTGGTGTTCAAATATTTTGTCTATTGAGTGATTGTGGGGGTTTTTTTTTTGTCTGTTTGTTTTTGTTTTTGTATTATAGACTACTACTATTGTATTAAGTGATTCTTGAAAATTAAGCCAACTTTGCATTCCTGTGATAAAGCCTATTTGGTCATTTTTATTAAGATATAAAATACTTTTTTATCTGTGGCATTAGCTTCTTGTGCCTGTTATAACAGGTCACCCCAAATTTGGTGGCTTAAAACCAGAAATATATTCTCTTACATGTCTGAAGACCAAGCATCTAAAATTCATATTACTGGGCTCACATCAGTGTTGGCTGGGTCATACTCTCCCTAGAGGCTCAGATGGGAATACATACCTTTGCTAGTAGTGACCAACATTACTTGACATGTAATCCCATCTCTCTACTCTTTAAGGTCAACATCTTCAAATACCTCTCTCCTTTGGTTTCTCATGGCCTGCATCTCATGTAATTCTTCTCTTGCTGTCTCCTATAAGGAAACACTGATGATGCTTAGGGTCACCTGGATAATCCAGGGAACTGTCCTCAGCTCAAAGTCTTTAATTTAATCCCATGTGTAAATGCCTGTCTTCCAAATAAGGTGACTTTTGCAGATTCCAGAGATTAGGATCTAATACTTTTAGGGTCCCTTATTAGCCTCCTGCCTATGTTGTTAAATTAAGTTTGCCAGTATTTTGTTGAGTATTTTTGCTCATATAATTATGAGGAATACTGGTCTTTTGATATGTTTGTATGACTTTGATATCTGTGCAATAGTGATACTGTGGTGATAGATCCAACAGATAGATTCCAGGCTCTTGTGTGCCTCACGTAAAGAGTTAAGCCTACATCCAGTGGTGAAAGAAAAATAGCTGCCTTTATCGAAGTTCACATGGAGAAGTGTTCATGGCAGAAAATAAAAAAGCACACACACCCAAACAAATCAGGTTTTCAGAATTTTTTTTTTTTTTTAGGAGGAGGCCCCAGCCCTGGTGCCTCTCACTGGGTCTCTAGGGAAGACCAACAGGAATGACTAACCGAGTTCTGAGTCAGGGGCTCTTGACAAGCATGTTTGCTGCATAGTTCACTCTGATTTAAATTACATGGAACAGTGGGAGGGGGACTGACCTTGGGACACTGACCAGCTTCAACTGGATGGGAGGGAGCAGTCTCCTAACCCCCACTGTGCTACCTGGACTATGCCAATACTTCGTTGAGCATTTCTGTTCATATAATGATGATGAAGACGGATGTTTAATTTTCTTTTGATATCTTTGTATCTTTGATATCCATACATTACTGACATCAGTAGGATTAGTTGAGAAGTGTTCTGGTCTGCCTATATTTTTGGGCAATTTATAAAATCTTAGAATTATTTTTTCTTTATATGCTTGATAAAATTCACCTGTGAAACTATCTACATCGGGGCTTTTGTTTGTGGAAATATTTTAAGTTATTTTATTTATTATTATTTATCATTTTAGTCTGTTAAATTTTTATTTTCTTGAGTTTGGGATTTTGTGTCTTTCTAGCAATTTGTTCATTTCACCTAAATTGGCTAATCTGTTAGCATTCATAGCATTCCCTTACAGTCCTTTAATTTCTGTAAGATCAAAAGCACTGTGCTCTTTTACATTTATTAATTTAATGATGTTTGTCTTCTCTCTCTTTGGTCAGTCTAACTAAGATTTATCAATTTGGTTGATATTTCCAAAGAACCAACTTTTGGTTTCATCGATGTTCTCTACTGCTTTTCTACTCCATACTTTAAAGAAATCTTTGGCAAATTAAATTATGTCTGGCTGGACAACTGTGTTGTATTGGGTCATATACTATGTCCCCCCAAGTCCTCACATACTTTTGATGGGGCTAAGTCTGGCACTTGCTTGTGTTCCATTTGTTGTCTAGCACCGGGATTGGCAATGTGAGTGCTGTATCCGCCCAGGGGTGGAGCCGACATACAGTGGAAGGGAAGGCGGGTCTTTCTCTTGGGCTTCCACCTGCCCTCTCTCTGGAGCGTGCCTTGCTGTTGCGGGTGCCATGAATGGTGGCCCTGCCACATCACACTGCCTTGCGGCTTGCAGCCTCCATGAAGGCCAGCCCCAGCCACGCCATGCTGACTTGGAGCCAGCTAAGTATGGACTGAAACTCCCAAGAAACTGTAAGAATAAACCTTTCCTTCCCTAATTTTGGGTGTCAAGTATTTTGTCTCGGTAACGAGTGAAAAGTAGCTAAGACATGTGTCACATGAGTAACTGGGAGAGGCGAGACAGGCACATGAGAAGGGAATTCAAGGCCCTGAAGGGCCATGTTATAGAAGAGGAAAGAGAAGCAGTCTTTCACACGCCAGAGCAGTGTGCACGCATAAGTTTCAGGGGAGCCAACACGAGCAGCGCTGCCCCCATCCTAGAACATGGACTCCTGAATCTAGCTGGTATGGACCCAAATCCTGTCCTTGTTCCTCTGCTCATTGCTCATCTCCTTTAGATAAAGCAGGCTTCTGTAGCAGGCAAACCTCCTCACCTCAGACACTTAGCAGGAAGGTGTTTCTTCTTTACTCTTGAGAGAACTGCCCAAGGAGGAGGATTTTTTGATCCAGGTCTGGAAAGGAGAATGCCACTTTTGTGCACAGTCTGTGAAGCAGGCCTAATGGAGACTGGAAATTAGTCTATCGCGTGTCCTAGAGGAGGAGAAAATCTTGCTGGTGAGCCATGAATCAGTCTGTGCCACCCTCCACATCTTAGGTGTTCAACCACCTTCTAAACTACTGTTTCCTGGAGTGTAAAGGGGGATAATTATGTCTACCTGCTCCTCAGTATCTGGCACAAGGTGGGGATTTAACGAGCATTTGTTACACGAATACAGGTCAGTGAACTGGTGAAATGGTCTGAGGACTGGTGTGCAAGAGATGTTCAGACCACATCCCAAGTGAGAATTTAGTACACAACAGCCATTGTTGCTGTGGTTGTCCTTAAGACTTAGGAAAGAAAGCAAGCCAGGCAAGAGTATTTCAAACTACAGTCTCAAGAGCAAAGTCTCACTCTGCAAGTTTTCAGGCAAAGGCTATCTTTTAAGAAAATCCCATAGTGCTGCCTTTGCCTATACTCTTAAGACTATGTTTGCTCATGGGACATCAGACTAACTAGTTTCACTTGCTGTCTTGAGGCTTGGAGTTAGTAAGATGCTTTCCTTTGCTGAGGTTCAGTCTTCTTGATTCTAAAAATTCAATGAGACCAATCACTTGAAGCTGTAGAACAAAGTCTAGTGTACAGAGAATGCCAGTGCTTAGTAAATATTTTTTTTCCCATCTGCTTTGCTTCCTTTTATACTGCTGCTTCTTCTGTGATACAGACAGCAGGGTGAACGAATTGCATTTGAAATGATCATTTGTTGTAATTTAGGGTAAAGAGAAAAATTGTGGGCTGGAAACAGGGGTTGCAGTTCTACAATCTCCCGACTCTTGTTCTCTGCAAGTGGTCGCAGGTTTATGTGATCCAGGCCCCACAGGCAGTGTTTCCTGCTATTCAGGACTCTGGGCACGAAAGTAGGTAGCAACTGTCTTCTCAGACCTTCAAGGAACCATTTATGACCAAACAAGTCATGATTTTTATATTCAATCAAAGTTGGTGGAGGGTAACCAATTAAATATCTTATTTCCTAGGAAAACTAGTTACACACCATTTTTTTTGCTAGAAGATGATAAATGTCAATCTAGAAGCTCAAGGTTAGCAAAAAAGAAGATAATGGACTTGCTTTCTATGTGGTTGCTTTCTAATTTGCACAATAGCTGCCTTGTTATTCAGAGACAGTGCAAAACTCTCCCGAACCTTGTCTCCTCCCTCTCCCCTATTCATCAATGTCACCATCATTGTAAAACCAAAAAAGAAGTCCAGAATTAAGATAAAATCCATTCACTAATCTAGTGATTTTTAGGAGGAAAAAATCGTAAAAAATACTTACCCAGGTGGTGGGTGAGAAATTTAGCTTTTTCTCAGGTGCGGTGCATTTGTGATTTTCATTTCCCCAATGCTGCTTTATTACTTGGAGCCATTACTTCCTATCCTGTGTTGTCAATTGGGTCCTGAGGTTATTCTAACTGTGTAAGAAAAGCCACTGTCTATCTCCTTTTAGAGCTTTTAAGATAAGCCTGAGAGCACAGAGTGAGTTACCGTTATCAATATGGGAGGTGAGGCTTCCTGCCCGCGGGCACCAGCTTTCCTAAGTCACCATGGCCAGCATGGCTCAGAATACAGACAGCTGGAGGAAAGAGGGCACGTGGTGAGTAAGAGCTTTGAGTTATGGAACCAGCTAACATTTAGAATTGTATTAGCAGTGAACAGTCTCGGGTGTTCTCCTTGATGTTATTACCCCCTTGTTAAAGCTGATAATTCTTGTTTTTAAAGCACTTTGGAGACACTCATCAATACATGTCTGAAAAAATGCACATATTCCTTTTTTCCTTAAAAACTTTAGAACCATAAAAGAATAATACTCTGATTACTCAAGTGGGTGGATTTTACAGTCTTTATGTTTTATCCTTTAATTGTTTTAAGAGATGCAAGCTTTCTTCACTATGAAGTGCAGGCTGATTTCCCTCTTTGACAGGAACCTGAGCCCCAGCTGGGCAGCTGCCCCCATTGGCTCTCAGTGATGCCCATCAACTCCTGACCTCGTCATCAGGGGAAGAGGAGGAGGAGGAAATATAAAGAAATGGCCAGGAATGATGGAGGTCACCTGGATCCCCCAGAGCCAGTGGTTAAAGGGAAGCAATGTGACACTGTTTGTGGGAATAACTGATGAAGGGTCACCAAGAAAAGCTGGAACTCAGTCATGGCATCTGTATTCACGGCAGGAAGAAGACACAGGGCAGTGCCAGCCTTATTAGCCGGTTTGCCATGGAAACCCTTACCAGACATCTGCATAAATCTTATTGGCCAGAACAGGTCATGTGGTTACTCTGGCTGCACAGGAGGCTGGGAAAGTGAGTATTTATGTCCCTCACCATTGTGGCAGAAGCAAGTTGGGAGAAGGAATTTAGGAATTGGTGTGATCCCAGTTAACCTGAACTGCCTCCATTATGGTGACTGTATATAAAACATGTGAGAGAGCCCATCATGGCCCATAGACCTTGAGTTTTTAATGCCTGCATAAGACAAACCCATGGCTAGCCCTGATGCTCTCTTTTCTTTTTTACTGGAATAATATACTGCCTCCTGATTCAGTGGTTTCCAGCTTTGAAGCAGACTATTGTTTTATTCTCCATAGTATCCATCTGTTGGAACATTCTTTCTACAAACTCCTTTTGTAGGTAGTGAGTTTTCTCATTTTAAAAAATTCAACAAAGACTTGAGGATGCCCCTCAGAGCCTCTGACTGACAGGATAAGCAGCAACAGAGGCGGTATAATTCTAGACAGCAGTAGAAGAAAACTAAAAATAAAAAAGGCATTTTAATCACTCTGCAGATTTTTCTGGAGTAAGTGGATACATTCTACTAGATCAGGTGACTACCTTTTTCTGTAAAGGTCCAAATAGTAAATATGTCTGGCTTTCCTGGTCTTATGGTCATTGTTGCAAATACATTTTTAAAGTTCTCTTTAATAATTATTATCTCCTTTTATTTGAACCATATCATAGATAGCTTTTTGAGATTTTCATATGTGAACATATTTTTAGCTATTAGTCCCTTCCATTATAGTGCAGAAGTACTATAGATAATACACAAATGAATGACCACAACTGTGTTCCAATAAAACTTTATTTACAAAAAGAAAGTTCAGAGGTTTGACCAGCAGACTAGAGTTTGCTGACCCTTGAATGAGGCTTTTAGAAATATTAAAATATTTTCATATCACTGTTTCTACTTTTCTGAAACTTCAAAGGTCTTGATGTGGACACTGGCTTGCATAGTAAACCATGCTGGAAGTACTCTCAGCCTATCCTAACTGCTAACTTCCTTCCCTTTGGATCCCAAGAACATTGTTTAAAAAAATGTCCCTGCTTTCTTCCCTTATCCTGGATTTCGGGCTTGGTTCTTTCCAGAGAATTCTTCCTTGCTACATCATGTCTTTGGCCCCTCTGAGCAACCCGAGGCCCAGGCAGGATCACGCCCTGCTCGTCTCTGCCACGTTCCTCCAGGGCTCTTCCGAGTCCATTAGTGACTAAGATCGATGTTACACTTTGCTTTGTATTTGGTTCTACTATCCAGTTACAACCGCATGACCACCTGTCATACACTTAGTGGTATAAAACAACAACGGTCATTTATTTTATTTACCATTCTGTAGTTTCTGAGGGCTCCAAAGGAATTCTTCATTTCTGTTTCGCTGTCAGTGGAGTCGCCTGCAGGCCTGTGTACAACACGGGAGGCTGAACTCACTTCAGGTTTGTTTTTTAACGTGTCTGTTGTTGGTACCGGCTCTTGGTCAGAACATTCACACATGGCCTTTCCACATAACTGCTGGTGCTAAGAGTGAATATCCAATAGAACTTGGTGGAAAAGCATGATATTTTATGACCTAGGCTGGAGGCATCACTTTACCATAGTCTGCAGTGGTCGAGGTGGGAAGAAATTCCACTACACTCAAGGGAGTAGAACCCTGGCTCTACTGCTCAATGACAAGAACGTCAACATCACCATCATACTGCATGAGGAGCTTCAGAACTGCAATCCTTGGGTGGTTATTTAGGGAAAATTCTCACCAAGAGAGCTCCAGGATAACTTG
Organism: Dasyprocta punctata; assembly: GCA_004363535.1. Classification (NCBI taxonomy): domain Eukaryota; kingdom Metazoa; phylum Chordata; class Mammalia; order Rodentia; family Dasyproctidae; genus Dasyprocta; species Dasyprocta punctata. Next base: position 44,319 of record RJWM01002036.1, on the reverse strand, counting down.
TGCTATTGTCAGGCAATGCTTTACCATTTCATAAGGCCCTTTGATAGTGGAAATGAGATAAGGGCATCTGATCTAGGTAAAGACAGCATCATTCAAAGTCAAGTTTTTGATGTTTATATAACTTAAAACTGATGAAGGATCTTCACACATGCCATTCTCTCTTCTTATAATTTTTTACTTTCCTCTTTTCCAAAGAAACTCCTATTTATATTTTAAATCTCAGTTTAGAAATTCTTCCTTTATATGTCTCCCTTTCTAAATGCTCCCATGGAACCCCATCATATCCTCTATTACCCTGACTGTAATTGCCTGGTTTTGTTTCTGGTCCTTGTCTAGACCTTGGTGATAACAGGTGAGAAACTATACCTGTATTTTTCTCCATTCAGTCTACAACCCAGCATGCCAGGTGACCATAGTGCATTCATGGATGGATGAGTGATCAGTGTGGGGTTTTTCTTTACAGCTCTCTTGTTAACAATGGGCCACTGAGAGTCAGTTGATTCCCTGAGGGAATTGATTGGTTCTTCCTAAATAATTTTTTAGTCCTTTTTAACAAGTAGGCATTATTTTGGTATTGGGGCTATAAAACAAAGTTGCTCATTGTCTAGCTGAGGAAATGTGTGGTTCTAATGAATATTTACATTTATTAATTATTAGGCACTGGTCTAAGGGATTTTACTGTCTCCTTATCATGCCAAATGATAGTGATATGCTTCTCATCAAGACACCTAGATTCTTTTTGTAAAAAACAGTGTGATTCTATCATTAGTCCTGTGCTTCAGTTTTCTCCCAGTCGATAATATATATTGCACCTTCTTTAGTGTGTGTGGATTTGAGAGAGAGGGGGGGAGAGAGAGAGAGAGAGAGATCTAAGTCTTTTTGATGACTGATAACTTCACATTATTCCTCATCACTGCTGTGCTCTAATTTGTTTGAGAACTCCCATAATTGATCCACATCCAGGTTGCCTCTGGTTTTCTACCTTTACAAGCATCACACAAATGGCATCTCTTCACACGTGTCCCTAGAATGTAGGATTGGACTCCAGAGAGCATTGCTAAATGAAGGTGGACCCATTTAAAATTCTGACAGAGATGACCAAGTTGCCTCCCCAGACATCATAGCAATTTATTCTGCCGCCAACAGCATTCAAAAGTGCTCTTGTCCCAACACCTCCATCAGCCTGAATATTACCTGTCACGGCTTGTATCTAGATGTGCCCCAAAGCCTCATGCACTCATAGTGGGGTTTTTTGGAGCTACTAAATCCAGGGTGCATGATAATGAGATTAAGGATGTGTAGTACTTAGTTAGTCTACTGATTGGAATTAGCATAGTTATTAGGTGGCACTACCCAAAATGCTGGTAGCTGGATGAAATAAAAGAGAAAGGCTGCTTACTGCTTCACTGCCTTCTGTTTGCTCCACCATGAACTGTTTTTTCTCAGTGATGCCCCTCTGTCATGACTCCCTGCCTTGAATCCAGCTGATTATGGACCAAAACCTCTACAAACTGTGAACCAAAATAAATCTTCCCTCCTTTAACTCGTGGGTATTGGGTACTTTATCTCAGCAACAAGAAAAGTAACCAAGATACTGTCAACCATATTCAATATCTACAAATATTCTAGGCAATGTATAATTTGCCAATGCTGCTTTTATTTACATTTACTTTAAGACTTTATCTTGAGAATTGCATTCTTCTTCCATAAATAAGAATTGTCCAGGTGAAGGTTTTACATGTTCTCAAAAATCCCCCTCAGGTTTTGGTAATTCACAGATTTTAGTAACTGAATTGCTATTGTTGTTGAATCTTGAAATGATATACAATTTATAAAAAGCTTACCTTTATTTATTTATTTGATACCTGGAATTGAACTCAGGACCTCGTGCTTACCAGGCAGGTGCTATGCCACTGAGCCATATCCTGGGAAAAATTCACACTTTTATTATATCTGACATTAATGAAAAATCATTGGGAAGACTGGAGATCAAGGAGTAGCATTTCTGAGATCAACTGAAATCCCTTCTGTTGATCCTCTCAGGTGCTGCTGACTCTCCTGTGTTTTAAGCATGTCTCCATTTTTCTGACACAGGAGGGAAGAAATGTATCACTCTGTCAGCCTAGGTGCAGTATCACCAATATGCATAGCATCGCGTTAAGCATTTCCAAGGCACTTTATCTCAGAAAGTTCTGGCTTGTGATTATAGGGATAATTTTCATCATCTATTTTTGAAACCATTATTTCTATTATTTTTAAATTATTAACTCATCTTCAAGAAATATTTGTGCTATAATTTGAATCAGATTTTCACCTATATGCTTAGCTGTTTATGAATACAGCATGTGCTATAGATCAAACATCTGCGTTCCTGTGTGTTGAAACCTAACCCCTAGCGGGGTGGTGTTAGTGGCGGGGACTTCGGGAAGTAGAATATAGAAATTAAACCTTCTCAATGAGATTAGAACCTCCGGAAGTGATCTCCCTTGCCTTTCTCTGCCACGTGAGGACACAGTGAAGACATGGCCATCAACGGGCCAGGGAGGAGTCCTCACCTGACCTGGAATCTGCAGGTGTCTTGATCATGGATTTCCAAATTTCAACACTTGAGAAATGAAGTTTTCTCTTTTTTGTTTTTAGGCCACCCACTCAATAGGATCTTGCTATAGTGTCCCAAATGGACCAAGACAAAATACTCATAGAGAAGTGTGTGAGTCACAAATCTTCAGATTGGCAAATTTTGCAAACCGAATGTACACATGTAATCAGCACCCAGATGGAAAAGTAGAACATGGCCAGGCCCCTAAAAGCTCCCCACCCTTTCTCCATCAATCGTCCACAACAGTAACCACCATTCTGACCTTTAATACCATTTGCGGGGCCACCTGCTTTGCACATTTTGTAAATGGAATCCTTCAGAGTGTCCCCTTTTGTATCTGGCTGGCACTCTTTCTTTTTAAATACTTTACTAGATCAATAACTAACACTTAACAAGCATGAAGCACCAGGTACTTTCCTAAGCACTTTATGTGTGTTAGATTAAACACAGTGCATTAGCTATGGTTCACATTTGTGAGTTTTAAATTTTATTTTGAGGTAACTCTATAGTGTGTATAAGCAATACTAAAAATTCATAGCTCCTCTTTACACGGCCAATTTATATATTTTCTTTTTAACAAAAATTATTAAAATTAGGACCCTCTTCATGCATAGTTGCAAAAAAAAAGAGCTCTCCATCAGCTGTCTTTGCAATCCCAGTTTGTAATTAGCCTTTAATAAACATTTTAAAATGTTCTGAGGGTTTTGAACAGTCATGCCCCCAATATATCATTCTACACTAAGAACCTAAAATGAATGCCATGAAGTGCTGGAACTACCTAAATAAATCACTGTCCAAGATCATCCTGGGTGAGAAGGGCAGTGGGATTTAACAGCTCCTATGTCTGCTTCCTTTTCAGGAAATGATGAGCTATTGGAGAGGGCATGAATCACTCCACTCCCAATTAGATTACAGTCCTGAGGTTGGAAACGTGCCTTTACCTGCACACTCTAATATTAAACTTGAGGCTATATCATTTCCCCTTCAGGGCAGCTTTTACTGGTATTCAGAGCACAGACAAATTCTGATTCTATTACTGAAGAGGTTGAACCCTCTACTGAAGCAGCGTCCAAACAAAGTGGGAACATCTTTCCTTATTAGAGATCCCCTGGAAAGTCATCCCAATGAGATTCTTGGGATTCCATAATTACACATATAACTCTACTCTAGAAGCCTGCTTTTAGCCTAACTTATACTTAGGTTGCCTCTCTCCTCTGCCAAGGTGTATCTAACTTCACTGAAATGACAACACACAGAATTTTCTTGCCCTTTAATTGCAGGAAACTTGACAGTAGTATTCATTTCTGCTTTGAAACCCTACCTGTTAACAAACAAACCAATAAGAAAAATAACCACCATAGATAGAGCCACTGGAAAATATGCAGAGTTCTATTTTCCAATGCTATACACACATCTTTTCTGCTCTAGAAATTTGAACTTATGTCACACTTTGCAAAAAAAAATCAGCCACTCAGTGCTTGATCCTTGTTGGGAGCCCTTGAAGCTGGAAAATGACCCAGACATGACCTTACCAAAGTAACAAAGAGCACCTGGGTCAACCACGTGAAAAATGCTCCTACAGCCCAGCAAAACAGGAGGCTCCTAAACAATCCAGGCCTGGGTTGCTGGGCAGAGGGGCTGAAATTGACGTCATCCTTCCCTGTGTATAAATAAACCGGCAACATTGGTTGAGCAGTTCCTTTCCTCCCATCAGGAGGGTAAGGGCTCCACCTGACTCCAGCTTTGTCTCTCTCTTTATTTTTCGCATCCTCTCGAGGTCCTTCACCCCAAGAACCTCAGGAGCCGCATGGGTCGCGGCAGATCCTCTGGGCCTAAACAGAAACTTGGCGCTTTTACCATCAGTAGGGAAGTGAGAATTGAACCTGAAGGATTTCTTCAGTGTCAGAAGTAAGATAATCTTATAAATTCCGTGGGACAGGAGTAGTTCCACAGTCACGCATCTGGTACAGGGCCTGACGGTGCCTGGATGTTCAGAAAACGACTGATCAACAAAGAGGGCACTGTGTTCCAGCGCCCAGGTAAAGCCTCTGCTGACTTTCAAAGAAAGGAATCGCTTTAATGAGTGAGTAAAATGGAGCCGCTTTGCATGTGGATCAATGTGGGTTTAGTATTGAAGGAAAATTTCAGGAAAGGTATTCTACCTCAGTGGTCAAGCATGCACCTTCAAATCATAATACAAGCAAATAACTTTAACATTTTTAGTATATTTTTAGTATGTGAATGTCCTGTGCAATGTTTGGCACACATTTTTACTAAGCTTATTTATTTAAAATTCAAATTTAACTGGGGATCCTCATTACTGTTGCTGTTATTGGTATTGTTGCTGTTTGAGGTGACGGTGGTGGTAATGGGGCTGTGTGTGTTTTGAAATTCCAACCGTCCAACTAGCTCTATTTTTTATGTTTACCTTTCAGGCAATAATCTGTAAAGAGGTAAAAGGATTAGTTTTTATGAGTCATGTGAATTTGGCTATTTTTAGCTGATCTACAAGAGAAAATCTTAACTTTGTCCATGAAATTATCCATTGAAAGTGAGGATGACTCATTGCTAAAGAATTGAGGGAGTACCCCTGGATAGTATTTATGGACAGAGATTGTCACCCAAGAGCAAATCTCATGAAAGAGGCTCTAAACTAGGTGCTTGACCATTACTGTAACTATGATTTCTAATAGGACAGCGTCAGTGAGGGCTATTTCTTTTTTTTTTTTTTTGCGGCACTGGGGATTGAACTCACAACCTTGCGCTTGCCAGGGCAGGCACTTAAGCCGCTGAGCCAAACTCCCCAGCCCTGGTTTTTTTGAGGCAGGGTCGCACTATGTAGCTCAGGCCAGTCTTGCGCTCGCGTTGTAGCCCAAGCCAGCCTTGAACTCACAACGCTCCACCTACCTCAGCCTCCCGAGTGCTGGGATTAAAGGCGTGCGCCACCACGCCCGGCTAGTGAGGGCTATTTCTGACGTCAGGTCCAGTCTTCATCCCTCAGTGTAGACCTTTCTCTTTTATAATTGATAACTGATGATGATATGAAAAATGGAAATGTTGGATGTGTTGATGGCTTTCTGATGTATATTTTTCCTGACTGATCTAGGAATCAAAGCCAACTTCATAGGTTCAGTGGTTTAACTTATTAGCAGTAGTGTAACATGGGCAAATGTCAGATTTTGGACATGGGTGCAAACAATGAAGTGTACTAATAGACTTGGTGACCAGTGAGTGCAGAGTCATGGCACAGTAAAAGTATAAAGGAAAGGGAGAGTTATCATTTTAATTTAGCTGGAAGATCAGTGTATTATATTGCCAATTTCATTTTATCTCTATTTTTTATTACATGCATTTGAGTGAGGGGAATTTATAGATCTTTCCAATGGCTGAACAAAATGGTTCTGGGGACCTTTTTCAACTGTGTGGTCAAATAGTTTGCAACTATTTCTATGCAGCCCCTTTGGTCTTATATCCTGCGTGCTGCTGAATAAAAGAGATGCAGGACCTTTCTACCATATTTTCCTAGCACCTGGAAGTTAAAGAGGAAAGGAAGTATGAAGACTCTCCTTAGAAATCATCTCAGAAAACTAGTTCTTGGCCAGTGTTTCTGAAGCTGGTATGGGCGTCAGATTTCTCTGCAGAGCTTAGTACAACAAGAGGCCCTGTAGACAGATTCCAGAACAAAGTCAAGAATTTGCATTTCTAGCCCAGGATTTAGCTCAGCGGCTTAAGTGCCTGCCTGGCCAGCATGAGGTTGTGAGTTTGATCCCTGGTAAAAAAAAGAAAAAAAAAATTTGCATTTCTAATGAATTTTCACAATGCTGGTGCTGCTATTGTCCATAAGGTTCTTATGAGAAAGTTCTTGTAACTACAAATTTCTGTGATCAAAGAATATGCTATACTAGCACTATGAGAATAAGTAGATTCCACTCTGTCCTTGTGTGTTGCCCACATAATTATCAGATTTATGTGCGTTTAGGGCAAAAATAGATGAGGTGCAGGAGCTTTGGTCCATTCACTTATTCCTTGGCTGTGAAATTCTGTGGTCCTTCTTCCTCTGAAAGTCCCATATGAAGTCGATGGCGACATGGGACCAAAAGCAGAGCACAGATATTCCTTTTTTAGGGCCTTTGGGGTTCTGGTTCCATGCCACAGTTTTATCATGGCATCCCCATAACCAAAATGTGCCACAGGTTGGTGTTTATTCTTGTCAAGTCGTTAGATGAGTGGCAGCTGCAGCAGTTTCCACTCTGTTTTAGGAAAACAACAGTAAAATTAGCTTTAAACTAAACCCTCGGATGCCTGTTCCCTGCTGATAGGGTGGTCACACTGGTTGCTGCATTGTTTTCATGTGTTTTGTTTTTTATTTCCCTGGGCCATGACTCATGCTCTGCGCCACCCTCCAAGAGTTCCAGACCTGTTACATAAGCATTCACAGTCATGTTTCTAAAGTTGTTTCCTGGTTTTTGTTGTTTTGTTTTGTTTTGTTTTCTCCCTTTGTTGCTGTTTTATTTTTCACTGCAGATAAGGTGAGGAAATCTTTTGAGTCTCTCTCTCTCTCTTTCTGTCTCTCTCTCTGTCTCTCTCTCTGTTTCTCTTTGTCTGAATTATCAATTTTATTTCCATGAGAATAGAACCGGTGTCTGTTTTCTCATACAGTCACTACTACTTATCATGATATCTAGTACATAGAAGATGCACAAAATTTGGGACCAAATGAATGGACAGATGTGCGTATTGCTGCAAACAAAAGCATCCTTCACAAATTACCTCTGAGTAACCAAGAACTTTGGTTTTGCTAGGAGCCAAATGCAGATGGTTTTTGAGTCCAGCTATAATAAGTCTACATGTCCAGTTATAACCTGTTCTGTAGCAAAAATAGCATTTGTACTCTTGGTAGATATCATGTTATTTATCCAGTGATCATTTCTATCACATTTATTGTTAAATGTTTTAAAATAGCTTATTAAATTGCAATTACACAAAGGTAAAGGTTTTTTAAAAGACAGAATGCTATACAGAAGAGCAATGATTGGATATGGTTATTAAAACAGCAACAAATTTATTTATTTTGTGTTTCCACATAACCATGGGAAAAAATAGAAATGCCTAAGGCTTAAATAATTAGCAGTGTTGATTAGGAGGAGAAAGGAACAAGGATGAAGAACAGCATGCCAAGAAGTGGGAAGAGAACGCGTCTTCTCTTTGGCATTATTTCTGATAGGAGTTTAAGAACTTTCATGGTAAGGGGCATTGCTTTGCCAACAGCTCTTTTTCAGATGTTGTAAAAACACCCTTGGCCTGGTTGCTTTGTGTATCTTACCTCTGTAAAGGCATGAAAAGGAACGGTGACAAAGTGGATACATTCCTACAGAGAGCTAAGCTTCCTGGTGGTCTGAACTTGTTCAGGAGTAGAACCCAGGGAGCTGAAAGCATTAAATGATCAGTGTTTCTTTTAGATCAGCTCTCTCAAATATCAATGGCCTCTACCACCCTTGGAGGAGATAACGAGGTAATTTCAATATCGAGCTTTCCACACAGCATCTAAAGTATGAAAAGTCAGTGGTGTCTGAAAGATTATGCGACTTCCACATTGCATAGCCTGGCATCAACACCATCTATGAGGATACTGAAACCCAAAGCCTGAGACACTGGCCCACTGATATTGGACACATGAGAGGGCATGAATTTACATGTACTTTACCTGGGCTTCTCCAGAAGAGAAGGTAGTGTTTGTAGGAAGACCAAGGAGCACAACAGACAGAAGGCAAAGAAAAAGGAAGGAGAATCAATGAAGGGTGTATTAAGCTATGATGAGTAACCCATGTTTAATCCCATAAGAAACTAGAACAGTGTAGAAGACATGCTTCTGAGTCATCCCATCTGAGGAAGGAGGGACCTGGGATATTGACACACCTAGTCCCTTCAGCCAGAGATTTATTCCAACTGTCTTTGTGGAGGGCTGCTTCTGTGAAGAGACCATGCACTCCAGCACACTTTCCACCAGAGGAAAGCATTTTGGAGCTAGAGGAGACCATCGGTATGTAGGCATCCCACCCCCTTGAAGTTTCAGATATTTCTGATCTATCACTGGAAATTCATACAGCATAGAACAGGGGTCTGGATTTCATAGTGGATGAGGTAGTGGATCAGCTTCTGGGAGTTCTGGGGGAAGCTGTCAGGCAAGAGCTGCAGAACCCTCAGTGTACAGGGGGATGGGATGGACTTGGACCTGAGGAATCAGGGCAAGATCCTGAGAGTTTCTCTGCCTTAGAAGAGGAAGAAAGCAGACTTCACAGCATTTAAGTTCATACCAGAGTCCTGCCCTTTTCCACCAGTCTAATCCTACAGATTTACAGCTACCATTCCCTTTACCTTGAGTAGAAGGTCTTGCTGTAGTTTGTTGTTGTTGTTATATATGTTTTTAAATCTCGCCACACTGTTAATCTCCATTTTTTCAGAGGTGAAAATTGGCCTCATAATCATTACTTGATCAAGCACAATTTTCTAGTTGAGCATTACCTAATATTGTTTTGTTTACACTGGAATTTATTCTTATGGGCGCCTTCTATATATGTAAGAAAACTGCTTTTCATCTACAGTGGCAATATAGATTCTTTTTTTAAATAAATGTAATTAAATAAAAATAAATGTCAATGTGCAAAAGAAATTAAGGACATTAAAATACAAGAAGATATGTAGTGGTAAATATTTAACAACAGGCTTCTTCTCCAGGGAAGAAAAGTCCATGATTTGTAGTGTTTGCCTATTGCTGTCCTGTAAATACTCCCATCATGCTGGGTTTCAAGCTGCCTTTTGACATTATGGAATGAGGCTTTGGGAAGAGTTTTGTGCATTTGATTCTCACAAGCTGAAAGAAGCCGGCTAGAGAACGCCTCTGAATACCATTCAAAGGAGCCAGTCCTGTAGAGATGGTGTACTGTTCACAAAACATTCTGTCAGTTCAGTGAGGGAGAAGAACTTGTAAACATTCCAAAACCTGAGCAGGTGAGTCACAGGAGTGGCAGCTGAGAGAACAATTAGCAATCACTCTCGTTCCTGAACTAAATGTGCAGGTGAGGTCCCCTAGTGCACTCTTTCAAGTGTAGAATTGATTATTCAACTTAGACAAATGTAAACATTGAATACTCCCACTGATCTCCTCCATTAACATAGCTGTTTTTGGTTCCTTTCAGACCAGGTGTTTTAAGAAATTCATGTTCCCCACTGGTTCCAAACCTGCTGAATGGTTAACCCCAGGTCCTTGAGTCAACAAATATTTTACCCCATTTCTCCAATTCTGTTGTTCTAGGTATTGCTGGTGATATCTGTGATCCTTTGGCTTGTGTGGGTGTAGTTCGAATGTCAAGCCTAACCTTTAGAGATGAAGGCTTCAGGATTAGTCTTCCTTCATTCTCTTGTATATGTTGCCTTAAACAAATTGCACCCTTGTTTGTCCTAGTGAAATAGAGACAATAAAATCGACAACCACCTCAAGGACTAACCATGAGACCAGAACTAGTTAATCAACACCACTGTTCTTGCTGAGGGGTCAAGCTGGACACAAACCTTAGCAGTCACAGTCACAGTATTGCTGTACCATATATTCCACAGTTTTATTTGGGTTTTGCAATCAGATTGGTGCATTGTTCCACAGTCCCTTTTTTGAATTCTAGGTTTGCCTCGGGTGAAGTTGGCAAAACAGAGAGACTGGAACCCTCTTCCTTGCCTCACCTTCCTTGCTTTGTACATCTTTCAGGATGTTTGTAGAAAGCTAATCAGCATCCACGTTTGTTTTCTAATTTTCTTTTGCTCACACATACCATGGCCACTTGATTAGCAATCAGCGTTGCGTTGGCAGGCACTTACGGGCCCCACTCCTCCTAATCAGGAGCGTAGGAAGCAAATGCTTGTGTTCAGAGGGAGCCCTTTCTGAGCTCTTGTCCCATGACTCCTAATTGTTGTATTCTGAAACTCAATCCAGCTGCAAGCTTTACTGGGGAAACATTTATTCAGATAACAAGTCTGGAGTAGGAAAGGAGTGATACTTACTTTGCAATTGCGTTTGAATCACTGTACGGCATAGTGCAACTCTTCCGTTCCCCGAATGGAGGAGGTGCAGGTTTAGGGTGAAATGTTCCTTTGTAGATGAACAATACCACAGCATAACACTGAGAAGCTCTACCAATGATTTTTTTTTAAATGATTAATTAAAAAGAGATTGGAAAATAAGTAAAAAGATGATCACCAAGTTTTGTAAGTGGATGGAGTCGATAAAAGGCCTAAATTCTATTCATTCTCATTCATTAATTCATTTTTACTAAAGAATTTTTGAACTCCAACTCTGTACTTTGCTCTTACCAAGCTTCATATTTTAATTAGAAGAGAGGCAGTGAAAATATATTAACTAGATGTCAGCTGGAATCTCCCATCCTATGGGTCTAAATAGCATTGGCCCCAAACTCCACCTCCTGTTTGTAAGTACTCAGTGGTTATCCATGAAATTTCTTAAATTCCCAGGAGTAGGGTGCTTGGCTACTAATTGTTACCCCTAGCTCCAAGATCATGCCTTCACTTATTTAGTTGTTTTGTCTTATCATCTCCTTCCTGTTAACACACACGTAGGAAACAGTCTTTCCTTTTTCTTTCCCCACCAAATTTATAGAAGTCATTATGTGGGTAGCTCACTGTGTTGGACTTTCAGAGTCATTGTGTGGAGATTGCACCAAGTTCTGATAGAAGATGAAATGTCACTCATGACTGTTCTTGGCCACCTGCCCCCACCTTTCTGTCTGTCACTGTCTCACAGTTTTCCAGTCCTCACAGTCTCCTCTTTCCTTAGCTTCCCAGCAAACACTGGGCCTGCTAAAGCGATATGTCCATCTCTGAATCCTGTTCCTTCAAGGCATTCCAGACTCAAGTTCTTACATCCAGTTATAGCAGTTTGTTCCCCAGGAGAGGACAGCTCTCTTGCATTTGAAAGAAACTTCCTTCAGTGATAATTTAAGAAGTTCTTAATATATTCCTAAGTCTTCATCAGGTTGTGAATTGCAAGTCTCTTCTTTTTCTGGCTTGTCCTTTACTTTCTTGCTGCTATCATTTGATAAACAGGTGCTCTAAATTGTAGTGAAAGCCATTATTCATTCATTTCATTATGATTCTTGCTTCTTGTGTCCTGTTTAACAAATATTTACATATCCCCGAGGCCATGCGCATTCTTTGGTAAGCTTTCTAAAAGCTTGATTTCTTTCACATTCATGATCACTTTTCATCTAAAATTAATTTACTTTTTCCAGTTGCTCCAACACCACTGATTGAGAAAACCTTCCTTTCTACCATTGAATTGCATGCCTCTCTTTGTATAAATCAAATGGTCACATTTGTGTGATCTATTTCTAGACTGTTTTCTATTTCCTGGGCCTTTATATCTATCTCTGTGTGAATACGAAAATGGTAATTTTTGTTTATACGAGTATTTTTAATTACCTTTTGGTAAGTCCTCTGATTATAGAAATATAGACTGTAACACAAACCAGAAGATGTAAGCTAGAGGAAGAGGGTTTGGGATGGATTTCTGGGTGGAGAGAGAAGGTTTCTCATGTTCTGATGGGACCTGATGTGATGGATGTAAACAAGGCAGCTATGCACTGGCCTGGAATCAGTACTGCCACTAACACAAGAAAGATACCCAAGCGAAGGTGAGATGACTCCTCTGTAAGAATGGGAAACTGAGGCTCCGAGTGAATCTGTGTTTTGCCCAAGGTCACAGAGCTGGTGAGGCATGATGTCCACACTGGCGCTCAGGTTTCCCAGTAGATCCTTTTCTCCCAGTGACATTGCATTGCTTCAGGTGCAAAAGCAGTTCTGGGGGTGATGCCTGGATTTGTGTTCAGTTCTGTTTAATTCCACAGTCTGTGATGCATCCAGTATCCTTGACTGTCCCTCTGGAATGCCTGAATTTATCTGTATGCATAAATAAGAATGAGCTAAGTGATTCTCACTTTAATATAATAACTCTGCTCTAACGCTATCAATATAGGTCCAAAAATCTTATAATGTGTGACTAATTGCACTTTTGAATTATATACATTTAATTACATATTTGATTTGATAATTTAGCATTACAATTGCTGTCATCTCCCACTTAACTGATGTTCCACTCATACCTTCTAGTTGTCTTTCTTATAGACTCCTTTCTTAAGAAGGGCATGAGTCCTTCTTTCATATTTATTTGTTATACATCACTTTAGTGACACGAATCAGATATGATAATATAAACTCCATCAGTTCTAACATACCCTTTGCAAGATAGGTCTCCTAAATTGTAATTTTGGTGAAAGATTGAAATGTCTGTGGAAAATTTATCTTTTGCTGTATCAACCTAAATATTTAATAGTGAAAGTTTATGTGACTCAAACGGTAAATTCACTAAAAAGGGTGTGATTATCAGCATATAACCCTGAAAATCCTTTCTGGGTGAAATAAGCAGCTTCTCCCTTCCCTGTGAGGCTGTGACTGATTTTTTGGCTATCATCAAGCAGTATGTATCTGATGCAGTATGTGTGGATAAAGGCAGCAGCCTCCATCAAACTGATCAAATATTTATTGAGCACTTATTATATCCTGGACAGTTGGGGAACAAAAAGATATAAACCTGTCCTTGCCAGTAAGGATATGTCAATTGAGATACAATTTAGACTGTTGCAATCAATTGCACAGGTGTCTCTAACTTCAGTATCTGGATATTTGATGTAAACAAGACAAAACACACCAATTATGAACAAAGTTTCCTCTGTCTAGTGATTTGACTCACCTCATTATTCAGGCAATCTTGTATTTTCTTGTGTCTTTTCCAGTTATCAGCTTCTGCTGATTATACAATCTATGGAGAAAGAGAGTCCAGGCAACATAGTCCTCTGTCTTATTCAGGTCTTGTATCCACTGCTGTGAAGGCATTTAAATAGCCCTTTATCAATTCAGGTCCCTTGGGGTTAAGTATTTAATTTCTCTTGATCTTCAGCCTTAGGAAATAACCCAATTCATTACCGAGCCATTATTTAATTCATTATTGTCATTAAAGATCAGGAGACTTGTCTCGCTAGGCCTGAGAGCACATGACAAACCTCATCTCTCTTTGTCCAGCACAAGGGACAGGCAGCAGGAGGTCTGCAATTTAGAATCTCTGTTTAAGGGATTTGGTTTTAGGACATTGCCCATTCCTGGGCTTCTGCTGGGTGCCATGCTGAGACATGGTCCAGACTGAAGGAGAGAAGATTGCTATTCCACGTACTCACCGAAAGTTTTTCTTCAGTGTGTTCTGATGGACTCTTCTACACTGTGTTGGTCTCTTAACAGAACCAACACAAACAGGTAGGTATAGTGAAAGATAATGGGGAAGACAGCTACTTTCTGTAGACTGGAATGGGCATGACGGTGTCTCCCAGGGGACACTTGACAACATCTGGGACAATGTTTGTCACTGTACTGGGTAATGGAGGTAGAAGAGTTACCTTATTAGCATCCAGTTGGTAGTATCCAAGCATGCTGCTGACCGACTATGGGAAAATTCCCCCCAAAAAGAATTATCTGGCCCAAATAATTGAGAAATTTTAGGTACCTGTCTATTATTGTCTCCTTTATAACTGCACATATTTTCTTAGTTACTTTTCTCATAGCTAAGACAAAATGCTGGACACCCAAATTTAAAGGAAGAAAGTTTTATTGTAGCTTACAGTTTATAGAGGTTTTGATTCAAAGTTGACCGGTTTGAATGCAGGATGGCATGACAAAGAGGCATCACAGTTCATGGAAGGCAGAGGCAGCAAGGTATTGAAGCAGCAAGTGACAAGTAGTGACATCAGCTTCTTTCTGTCCCTTATGTTCTATCCAGGCTACATGGCTTTAGGGCAGGTAGCACTCATACCAGGGTGGACCTCCCCATTAACTACACCCAGAACTGTGCCAACCAATCAGCGGACTGATTCAGTGATCACACACTCTTAATCCCAGCATCACGCACTCTAGCTCCAGCCACCACTTAAAAGCCCCGCCTAGGACTGTGAAAGATTTTAGATTTTAGGGTGACATCTAGACACGTGCCATAACATGTACTTTTTCACAGGTCTCTGTGGATTTGTTTTTAATGGATTAGAAAGCGATATCTGGATAGCTCGCGCGCTCTCTCTCTCTCTCTCTCCAGCTCTGATCACTACTAATCCACTTCTTATTTCATTTCACAAAGTATTAGGTTATTATGTAAAGCAGTGTACATACTTAGTAAATTGAGCAAAAGAAATTCTCAGAATGCACAGGGAGAGTATAAATTGCAGTAGGTAGTGTTCATAGTAGAGGATATATTACACTGACAAGCTGACCACGATGATTTATGAAATCACTATAATTTTCTTTGAGCTTCCTAGTAGTCCCTCACCCCACCCCTCAAAAAATGGAAATAGTGATTATACTGTTCCTGTCATTCATGAGGAGAAACATTAGGCAAAGCTTTTAGTAGTACAAAAACATTTCTCAGTTGAAACGATGTAGAGTAAGGAGTTGGTAAATTTTTGTGAAAGGCAAAATAGAAAATGTTTCTAGCGCTGATGGCCATAAGACTTCTGTTGAGCTCCAGTGTGCCATTGTGGTCCTCATCATAGATAATAAATAAACAAGTGGATGTGACTGTGTTCTAATAAACCTTTATTTGTAGAAACAAGCTATGAACCAATGTAGATCCTCACCAACTTCCCTGCGTCACATGAGAAATGGATTATAAAATGACATTGCCTAGGCTACTGAATGAAAGCTGAGACATAAGCCTTTAGGGCACAAAACAGGACTTTCTGGACCTTTGGTGATTTTTATATAGATAAAAAAACAGCAGCAGCAGGATAGTGGTTTTTGAGAACAGTTGCAAGTTTAGGTGTTAAGGTTTGGCTTTGCTAGGTTGGGTTCTGTTTTGGGTAAGACTTTCCTTATTTGCCGTGGAAACTCCGCCGTGTGATACACTGCCTTCTCTTCTGTACTGAGACCCACTTGCAAGGGAAGGAAACTTCACTTTGCTCTTTCTGTCTTACTCAATGCTTAAAAGTCTGCAGGAGGATGCCAAGTTTGAGCCCTGCCTTGGCTTAGTGAGAACCTGTCTCAAAAAAAAAAAAAATGTATGTATCTCAGTGCAATACCTAGAACTGTGATTAAAAAAAAAAAAAAGGAAGAAAAAAGAAAAAAGTCATTGAAGGAGGCAAATCTAGTATTTCCCTCAAATTGTTTCTTAAAATTTGGGCAGATAGTGGGCATAGCAAAAGGAAGCCTTGGTAAAATATGTGCCAAGCTCTTTCCCAGGGTAGTCTTACTCGCTTTGGTGACATTGGGTTGGCCATCCATTCCTTTATGGAGACGTTCTCATTCCGTACCCTTCCCCTGTGTCTATTACAGCACCTATGACATTGTAGATACCCATAATTATTTGTTGATTAAAAGAATAATTAAATGGATTCATGAATGGATAAATGAATGAATGGAGAGAACAGATGAATGGATGTGAGAGGGATGGATAGAGGGAAAGGTGAATATAATAACAGGGAAGAGCATCAACAGTTTCTCAGATATTTAAGTTCAAGCAAAAGTAACAATGTCACTTGTAAGATATATTTCTGATAGGTGTTCTGACTAAAATTGCTCTATTTCCTCATATAAAATTAAACTTAACTTTGGTTCAGTAACAAAATTCCAACTCAATAAATCTGATTTATGGTTCAGTAACATAAAATACACATGCCTTGAAATTCACTGAAAGTCGAAATGATTTATAGGTGCAATCACTAGAATGAAATCGAGAATGTTTTAAGCAGGATCTATATCTAGTGTATATAGATATATTTATTGCAATAGATGCTGTGAAAGAGTAAATATATGCAATCAAATTATTGCTGCTAACACAAGGCCAGAGTCTTTATAGGCCTATATATTCAAATCTATCAAATGTTACAATAACATTTAAGGCGGTGTCAGTTTCTTATCCCTATCTCTGATGACTAGCCATGTAAATTGGCTGATATTAACAATAAGGAGTTCGTATTTTAATTTTCTATTTAGGGTAGGGAGAGCTGTCACTCCTCAACCAGAGTC
Source organism: Dasyprocta punctata (assembly GCA_004363535.1). Taxonomy (NCBI): domain Eukaryota; kingdom Metazoa; phylum Chordata; class Mammalia; order Rodentia; family Dasyproctidae; genus Dasyprocta; species Dasyprocta punctata. The sequence goes on along the minus strand of RJWM01002036.1, from coordinate 27,596 downwards.
GGTGGTACTTCCCCATCTGTCTGGACACTGGATGTGTCAGCCAGTGTGTTAGTTTCCGGCTCCAGCTTGCCCCTGCTGCGTGCCCTCTGGCTACTTTCCCTCCCCCTCACAAAAGGAGACATTACTTGGGAGGTGATGGTCAACAGGTGTACAGTCTCAGAATATTAAAATGTAAATGTGGTTGCAGAATGGATATTTGTGGATAATCCTAGGAAAACGGGCATATTCAATTATGAAATCAGGTGTCATCCATGATGTGTCTTGGGGTAAAATATTTAACTTACATCTCAACGTTCCTGTTCATCTACTTATATAGCATTCTGGCACGTGTGCTGCAATTAATAGGAATGGGACAAACACAGGTAAAAGTTTATAAAGGTACATTATAAAAGAACTTCATTTAAAAAGAACCAAGTTATATCATGTAAGGGTACCAATTCTCTATGATGAATGTGATCATTATGTATGTCTAAAATGTACCGATAAATTCTGTTTAAAGAAGAAAAAGCTGTGTGAAGAAACTTTTCAAATTAACATTTTCTTTAGATATAAAATATCCCAAACCATTGTTAGTCCCTATTCAAGTATTCAACTTGCAAGTTTGAGGATGGGGGTGGAATTCCAACCTGACGAAGTTATTTTGGTGCCACTTCCCGAGATTTAGCTCATTTTTCCATATTTCCAATGAAAATCAATTCCTCAAGTGGAATTTTATTATGAACTGCTAAAAATGGTATTTAAAGTAGAAACCCTGACAAGTCTGGGTGTCACATGGCAGTAATGAATTCAGAATGGGACTAGCTGGAAGTGTGTGACATTTTAAGTGCCTCATCGCTCTGAATTCATTTGGCATTTATTGTAATAGAAATGACCATATTGAATTCATTTGGCATTCATATGGACTTTGCATGTATTTATGGAGATGTAACATGGTAATTTAACATTTACTGTACTAAGCATTATTTAATGGACATTGAAAGACATTGTCATGCAATGTTTAATAGAGTCAGTAACTCTAAAGTTAATCTTCTGTCAAAACAATGAAATGAAAAACCACTTTGATTCCCCTAGCACATAAGTGAATTATTTGGATAGGCCAAAATTATATATTTACTCCACCAAATCTGCTTTCTGAATTTTTAAGCCAGAAAGTTGACTCTAGGACCAAGACAATAAAACAGATGTTCAGTTCAGACTTCTTTATATTCTAAAACTGTGTACAAATACACTCATCTTGGTCTAAAAATATGAAAGGAGCTTCTTTTCTTGGAAAATCAGCAGTAAATTTAACACATGGCATGACTTTAATAGAACTATCTTTAGCATTCAATGTGCTCTCTTTAACATAGTCTTAAAACATAAACTTCAATTTCATTCTTGCAGAATAACTATTTTTAGAACAAATGAATCATTATTTGAGAAGAATCAAATGATCAAAGAAGAGTTCTTCCCCAAGGATGATGGCAATCTTCCCCTTTCCAAGAGCAGTTTTTTAAGGACACACCATAAGGCAAACTTCGCTGTTAGCCACTTTCAAAGATATTGCTTAGAACGTCTTGACTACCCTTTAATTTCTTCTGTCATCTGCTTTACATCACTCAAAAGCAGAACCATTATTGAGAAGTTGCCAACAGGTACTAAGTCCTTATCCCCTCTCGCTTTAATTAAACCAGAACTCACCTGTGACTCCAGAGTAGTGGTTATTTTGCTATCAATTTACTAGACACTAGAAAGACAGACACAATATTTAGTATTTTGACAACACGTATATTATGTAGGTTTTTAGTACATTTAACTATTAGAACTTTGAAAATTACTCCAAGGGATTCAGATATTGTGAATTTTTCCTTTACTTAGAGTATTTTTAAATCTTGATTCAGTTATCCTGGTTGAACCTCCATGACACAGAGTTTGGAAGAGGATGAATATTAGCTTTCTAGGGCTTCTGTAATGAGTACCTCAAATTGTATGATTTAAGACGACAAAAATTGTCCTGTCTGTCCAGAGGTTAAAAGTCCTGAGTCAGGGTGTTGAAAGAGCCACAGATCCCTCATTCCCTCTGCCAGCTTCTGGTAGCTTCAGTGTTCCTTGGCTTGTAACCAAATTGCTCCAGTCAGTGCCCAGGTCTTCACATAGCATTAACCCTATATGTCTGTATTCATGTGATGTTTTCCTCTTTGTGAATGTGTGTGTGTGTGTGTGCGCACGCGCATGTTTGTGTTGGGGGACACTGAAGCCAGGGCCTTTGCACAGAGCTGCATCCCCACCTTATTTACTTATTTATTTTTTATTTTGAGGCAGGCTGTCACTAAGTTGCCCAGGCTAGGCTTGAAATTTTGATCCTCCTAACTCAGCCTTCCAGTGTTCTAGGAATATAGGCATGTCCACCGCTCTTAGGTCATTTCCCCCTTCTTATAAGGGCACAGTCATACTGAATTAGGACCTACCTTGAAGATTGTATATTAACTTAAAAATATCTACAGTGATCCAATTTCCAAATAAGGTCACATTCTTGGATACTAGAGTGTGACAAGCAGAAATCAGATGTGTATTTTAAGGGGATGCGATTCAGCCTATAACAGGACCTCTTGGTACATTTTAATAGGTTAGTATTTTAATGTAAGCATTTATTCTTTTTTATAATCATCTTTTCCATGATACAGAATGAGACAAAATGTAAGTTATTTATTGTTAGGGGCATCTTTGCTTTTTTGCCATTTGTGCTGGTAATTGTTAGAGAAATAAAGCTTTTGTACAGCAAACTGTTTTTCTCATCCTTCACCTATCTGAAAAAGACTGTTCAGTAGCTATCTCTTCTTTGATCTAAGGAGCTGTTTAGTCTGTGTGATAGTGCGTTTTTGTGTTGTTGGTTGTTAGATTTCCAAACTCAAAATGGAGCTTCTTCATTTGATAGGATCCAAGATCCTTATACAAATAACTGGAAACTTCATTTGAAATCAGAATGTATGTTCATCATGGTTCACTGTGGGGTATCAATTAAGTTTCTCTTGGTAGCAAGCAATAGATACCTGCTCTGACTAATGTTAAGTGGGTAAGGAAAAAAGAAAAATACCATGTGCATGTGTTTGCTAGAGATGCTGTAACAAGATGTATTAATACTGGAGGCTAGCAGTCTAAGATCAAGATGTAGTACGTACGTACAGTTGGTTCCTTCTGAGGGTTGTGAGAAGAAATCTATTAGCATCTGTTTTCTGGGTTGTGGTGCTTAGCTGGGAATCTTTGACATCTCTTAGCTTATCGATTCATCTCCCCAATCTCTGCTTCAACATTTGCCTGCCATTCTCCCTCTGTGTATGTCTATCTCTAGGTCTAAATTTCCCATTTTTGTAAAGATGCCAGTCATATTGGAATAGGGAACTTCTTAACTGTATTTCAACATAGTTACCTCTATAAAGACACTATCTCCAAACAAAGTAACAGAGGGTTAGAAATCCAAAATACCTTTTTTGGAAGGAAAACACAATTCAACCCACGACAGTGAGATACCATAGTACCATGTGCATGGACTCAAAGTATGGTCTGATTCATGAAGGGAAGGAAACCAAAACCTGTCTGAGTGCTGGAATTGGTGAGCCCTCTGGAACTTTCTCATAGATATGCTTCAGTTCAGATGTTGACTATTACCATATATCTGTGTCTTGAATTTCAAATCTTATAAATTTTATCATTCCAGTTCAGTTCAGGTTCCTACATCAGATCAGTTATCTCTGGCTAGGGGATAGTACAAGATGGAATGCCATTGTATTAGGGTATGTATGTGTATGTACGTGTGTGTGCACACACATGTAAGAATTGTGTCCTCTGCAAACGTGATGGAAGCACTGCGAGGCCGTGAGCTGACGTAGCTCCTTGTCCTCTTTCCCCGCCCTCATCCACTCTCCAGAAAGGAAAAGCAGTTTGTGCTCCCTAGGGAATGACTTCTCTTTGCTTCAACAGAAATCAATGCACTTCCCACCATCCTCCCCACCCTGTGCTGGACATGCAGACAATCAGTGGGTGCCTGCTGGCCTTGCTAAGTCAGAAGTGAGCAAGAACTTCTCATTTCCTTCCACGGTCATGACTCTGCTGGCCTTGGGGTGCTAACAACATCCCCAAAATGGAGTGATTTTGTATCCTCGTGCCAGACCTCTGCCCAAGCTCAGTCCCTGTAGCCATTCCTGTTTATAGAGGTGTTCAGCAAGTTTCCCCAGTTCCAGCATCACTGAGGCTCCCCAGTGCTTCCCTGGACAGTCCCATGATAGGCTCAAGAGGAGAGAGAGCCGTGGCACTCCAGAAAAAGGTCCTTGCATCCCTGACTCATGCTTTCTCTGTTTTCCAGGCTGTCTTCCTAGTGGGTATCTTGGTGAATATTCAAGGACATAAATACTGGTTGCTGTTGCTATTGTACACCCATGGCTGCTGAGGGCTTGGTGTTTCTCCCTAAGTGTTCTGTTTCCTTCCCAGAAGCCACAGAGGTGCCACAAAGAGAGGAGGCCAATAAACCACTGCATCTGTTTGTTTGTCATCCTTCCTTACTGCCAGTTTTACAAGACTCCCAGCAGGGTCACAATCTCAACACATGTTACTTGGGTGTATGCGTCACTCAAACATTACTTAGGGTTGGAGCTGAATTAAATGTACAATTACAGCATATTTTCTTGAAAGGAATTTTGACAATGATAAATGCACAGTCATTTTTCCTTCTTCAGACAACATGACTTCATGCCTATCGCTCAGTTTCCTTTGAAGCAGCAGTCTCTTATAAATAAGGAATTCTGGGTGCTGCCTTTGGGCCCAAGTTCAAATGCCACCTGTGCCAGTTTTGCAGTATGCAAGTCTGGGCAGTTTCCTGACTTCTGCCAGCCCTGGTTTCTCATCAGGGAAAGGAGATTTTAAGCTCTTGCCTTCATGGTATTGTTGTGTTCACCAGTGCAACTCTTGGAAAAGGATGAACATAGCTTCTGGCCAACAGTAAGTACTATGTGAGTGCTGGCTGGTGCTCAGTAGGTAAGTTATCCTCCTGGCTGCATGATGGCCCTCATATGAGTTTAGACTATGAAAATGCCATGAAGTGATGCAAATTTTTTTCCTGCAGACCCTAGAATATAATAACAGTGGTTAACATCTATTAATTATTTCTTATGTACTTATAGTCAGCTAAATGTTTTCTGTGGATTCTAGTGTTCATGCCAACACTGTGAACTTACGCTGTATATCGGTCTTACAAATCAAAAATCCTGGCGTGGCAGATATAACCCATCGACACCTGCAGACCTCCTGTGCATCATCCTCTACCTCCCTGTGTCACGTGGTATCCATCTAAATGGACCATGTCAACCTGGGTCCCTCGAGCTTCTGTTTCAAGTTGGGTTCTCTACGTAAATCACATGTGGACCTGGCAGAGAATTGATGGCACAATGAAAAAGGGTTAATCTGAAGATAGTGTGTAATAAAGGCACTGATGGCAATGGTGTGCCAGGAAAAAACACAGGGTACGGTTCGGCAGCCTGGGTCTGGAAATGGTAGGATGTCACCCCAAACACAAGGTTTAGGGGTGAAACATGAGAGTAGTTACAAGATCTGGGGTCACAGAGAGCTATATGCAGAGGCCTCGCAGGCAAGCCATCCTGCCAGCCTCCTGACCCTCAGGAAAGAAACTAAAGCCTGGAATCCCCTCTGGGTTTCCTCCATCTCTGAACTCTAACTGCAGCTCCTCATTTTCTAAACACAGCTGCAAAGCAGAAGACCAGTCTGCCAGGTGCTCTGCTCAAGGGCAGAGCAGAGCAGAGAAAGGAGTGTGAATTAGGATGGCCAGGCAAGTACGCCCAGCACACCTGTGCATTTGGCCAGTAAGTGACATTTGCGTTAAGCAATGGAGGATTGGATATCACTTCCTCTCTGCTGTTCTTAACTGCACCTTTCCTTCTCCCTCATTTTTGCTTCTGTTATTTTTCTCTCACAGACTGTGATCTAAATATTAGAGTGGAAAGACTGAAATGGCCCAGCAGTTTAGTGTAATCCAGTCCCTATTAGGTTTGAAGGTATTTCATTGTGGAAAGGTCAAGATCAAAAAATATATTACTAAACATTCATTTATTCTTTATTTTCTCATAAGGAAAGGTTATTGCCAATATGACAAGTTTTTATTGCTCTGACTTTTATAACAAAAATAAGCATATTTTGTAATGAAATTTGGTTTATTCGATCTGCAGTTGCCCATATTGGGCTCCTGGGTTTTAGGAGAACATCTAGCAATGGAGGTCTGTAAGCCTTTTAAAATTCTGCAGAAAACCTAATATAATCATACTTTTACAAGTGATGTAACTTCACAGACTAACAAAAACATCAAGATTCTTTGCTTTTGACTGAAAGGATATTAGCACTATGTGGTGACCTTAGCAGTTTTATTCTGATCAGAAGCTCTGATTGGCAGTGAGATATGTCTTTGATTAATAAAACATGGAGAGCCAATGAATTATTACTTAATCTGTGCAGTTTGCTAGATAAAGTCTTTGAAAACCTAGAGTCAATTGGGGGAAAATAATTAACTGGATGTTCAGAAGTTGAATAATCAGTACTGGTTTGGCATCTCTTACATACCCAGGGAAGCCAAGACAGGCCTCCAGATGGGCCAAGACCTGATAAACAAAAAATCCAAGTCAATAATTTGTTTCCAATAATAACAACAACAGTCATAATAATCGCGATATATAGCCCACTGGTGGGACGTAGCCAGGCACGGTGCTGAAAGGCCCTGTGGTAGTATATTACTTTACTTTCCCAGTGAAACTAGTAAGGAGGTGCTCTGATCCTTGTCTTGGGTTGTTTCTTTCTGGAAGCAGACTCCACTTACCAAGGTTTACGTGCAGATGGTTTGTTTAGGAGGTGAGATAAGGAAGCACAGGGGAGGAATGGAGAAGTCACTGGGGAAAGGAAAGAGGGTGAGGCAGGGTGCATCCCCTGCAAGTTGCCTCTGTGGGCACCTGAAACCCCCTCCCCTGGGCATGTCTGGGGGTGGTGCAGATCACCCCTTCTCAGCTGTACTCACTGATGGGTGAGGAAAATGGCTGTTGATCCACCTGCTCCTGATGTTAATCGGCTGAGAGCTATTTCCCAGGCCACTGATCCCCAAAACTTCAGATTAGTCCTGGGTGGGGATTAGGGGTTATCTGAGTATGTTCCAACGGCCAGAGAAAATGCTCAGGTGGAAAGGGCTGGGGCTCGTGGGAAGAAGGCTCTGGTAATACAGGAGGACATGTCAGTACCAGCAGCATCTGCTGTGCTTCCGTTCTGTAGAGGAGGAAGCCAAGACTTCATGGGTTAAAACACATTGCACGAAGTCACAGGGCATTGGCAATAATGTGCTCTTCTGTGGAATTTTATCACTACCTCTGGTGGAGGGCTACCAAGGTACAGTAGCCTGAGAAATGAGTTCTTAGTTCTGGAATCATTTTCATATCTACTTGGTTGATATATAATTCACATGCCATACAGTTCATTCACTTAAAATATGCAGTCTATTTGTGGAGTTGTACAATCATCACCACAATCAACTTCAGATCATTTTCATCACCCCCAAAGAAACCCCATATGCATTAGTAGTCATACTCCATTTACTCATTCCCAGCCCGTGGCAACTAAAAAAACCTCTCCGTGTCTCTATGAGTTTACCTTTTATGGATATTTTCCTATCAATGGAATCATAGTTGTGTGATCTTTTATCTCTGTCTTCTTCCTTTTTTTTTATTTTAGCGAAGAAAAAAAAAGACATATAAAACAAAAACAACAAGCAAAAGAGACAAACAAACGACTAGAGTAAATACACAACAGTAACATTGCAGGTTTACATTTCTGTCTTTCACTGAATAAGTGTTTATAAAGTTCATCTCTGTTAGACAGTATCAATACTTCATTCCTTTTTATTGTCAAATAATATTCTATTGTATGGATATACCACATTTGTTTATCCATTCATCAGTCAGTGGACATTTGAGTTGTTTCTATTTCTTGGTTACCATGAATAATGTTACTATGAGAATGTGTGTGAGAGCCTTTATGTTGATATACAAATTCATTTCTCCTGGGCCTCTCTCTGGGAGTGAAATTGCTAGCTTAACTGGTAATTCTATTTTTAACCTTTTGTGGTACTGCCAGATTCTTTTCTAAAGCAGTCCAGGACTTTATTGATGACTTAATCTACTTAATTAAGCAAGCTGCCTGCCACACGCTGTTTGGCAAAGGAGAAAAATCACTACGCAGCACTTGCAGACATGGGTTTCTAGAATTCCGAAAGCATTCAGGATGCTGCTGGTGCCTTATCACAGTTGACTCAGGTTGGCCCTGGCTCTCAGTGCCTGCACTTCCTGCTTTTTACTTATAAATGATTCATGGTTTCTCTTCATCATTATCCATTTAGTTTACGATTATGGAGTGTTGCTTAACCCTACTGGGTGTAATGATGCGTATTTTCATCAAGAGTATTTTGGGCCTTCAGTTTCTAAATAGCTAGGATTTAAAGCAGAAACTGGTGGCAATTTATTACCATGCAATGCATTTTTGTTTTTGTTTGGCACCTACTGTGAATCAGGCACTGTGTTAGGTTCTGTGAATGTGGTGTGGAGACAAAACAGACACAGTTCCTTTTGAGGAAAATAAGCCTTGACAGGAGCAGCTCCAGAAGATGCACTATTTGCTTGATGCTAGCATCCTCTCTGGACCAAGTGGCACTGCAGCCCTATAATTCACCCTGAATCTAAGGCAAGCTCTGCCCCAGCTGCTGTGTCATCAGTAATACTGTTGTCTGGCTGATTACAAGCCACACAGGAAGGAAATGGGAAACCTCTTCTCGAGAGGAACTTGCGATATAAAAAGAAAGAGTGCTTTGGGGTGGGGCTGCCACCTACCATAATCAGAGAAAATCTGCTGCTGAGGAGGGTGGCGGTGATGGAGGGGATCCGTCTAGCTTCCCCAGTATTCTAAATTTCATTTAATTTGGAAAAAAGAAAAAAGTTTGATGCTTCCTGTGGTTCCTGTGATAAATCAAGGCTCTGTTAATAAACACGCAAGAGCGGATGCCGTCAGTGTCACCCACTCATGGATTTAGTACCTTCTAACTCTGCCTACAGGATGCCTCTCTCTGAAGTCCCATTAGCATATCAAACTCCACAAGTGCAACGTTAAACTCACAGTCCATCTGCCCACCTCTACTCTCAACCTGATCCCAAACCTATTTTTTCTCCAGGCCATCTATCCTATTTATCTTGGTTACTTTTTTCTCATTGCTGAGACAAAATACCTGACACCCAAAATTAAGGAAGGAAAGGTTTATTTAGCTCACAGTTTGTGGAGGTTTCAGTCCATAATCAGCTGGCTCCAAGGCAGGATGGCACGGCATGGGGCAATACTTCAAGGTGGCAGAAGACAGCAAAAGCAGCCAGAGCAAAAGGGAGGAGGAGCAAGCCTCTTTTCCTCCCTGATGCTGTAAGCAGGCTACCACTCCCTAGGGCCATGGTAGCACTCACACCATCTGGATGCCCTCCTCTTGAACAGGATGAGAATGTTTACAAAGTAAGGACCCTGGATTCTTGCTGAATTGCTTAGTTAAACTTCTAAACTTCTCAAGTTGACACAATGCATCAACCATTACACTACTGTAGTAAGCCAGGGATGCTGCTCATCTTGTTATTGCCACACAGAATTGGGCTTCTTTCTCCAGCCCTTTTTACCCATCTGTCAGCCAGTTATCAAGTTTTAATAACTGTCTTTTATGTCTCCCCAACACAGATTTGTTTCTTGCCATCCCTGTCTTCAACCTATGTCTCAGCCATAATCATCCCTGGCCTGCAAACTGTTTTCCTTAGTGCTAGAGCCTTTACTCTGTAATAACTGTTCCAAAAGGAAGCTGACAGATCCTTCTAAAATTCAGAAGTACCCTGCTACATCTCTTTAAAACTATTCCTGGATTCCCATTGTTCACAAGTTCAAATCCATTTTCTTTTACATGGTAAAACACACCCTTTGTGAAAGAGACCCTGATGACTTTCTGCTTTTCTTCTCACCACTCCTCTCCTCAGATTTTTGAAGTTGAACAGAACCAAACCAAATCTCTTGCAATCCTTGGAATGTTCCAGGTTCTTTCTCATTGGAGGGTCTGCTGAAGATGAGTCTTAATCCAGTACTGCATGGCCCAGTGGATCTGTGTTCTCCCCTTAGAGCAGTTGGGACATGCCACAGCAGAGATCTCAAATGGCAATGGTTTCAATAAGATAGATGTGTGTTACTGTCTCAAGCGATAGTGCAGGCAGAGCAGAAGTGGTGGCCTCACTGTGGCCCTGAGAGATAAGATGGAGGTAAGTGACAGGAGCAGATCTGTCTGATGGGTAACTGCAGGCTGAACCTTCAAGACCTGGCTTCTGCCTTTTTCCTTGGCATTATCAGATTGTTGTTTTTGTTCTCACGGCCCCAGATGGCTCATTACCGCATAGTACTCCAGTCACTGGGAAGCAAAGTGTGAGGCATATCCTGTCCCCAGAAATATGCAGCTGAGAAGTTCCATCTGCATCTACCACTTCTCGTTTCTCATTGGCTGGCAATGGTCACATGACTATAACTTAATATAATCCCAAATATTGAGTACGGTAATCCAAGTACTGTAATCCTTTCTCAAGTCTTCCTCACAATACAAGAAGCTATATTTATAATTCCACTGAGACGTTATTGGAATCCCGGCAAGTTAATTCCAATCTACCACCTCCAGTGCAACCCATGGCGAGAGTAAAGACCCCGAGACATATTCAAAGTTAAGGGCAGCCAAGGGGTCCTGAGTCCAATCCTCGTGAGGATGTGTGGACAAAGGCCTTGATCCTCAGCCTTTTTCAGAATTTATTATCTTGTGAAGAAGGGGGTGACTTGAGGATGAGTGACAGTGAGGAGGGCAGGAACTACATGAGAAACTTGAGCTGGCTAGCCAGGTAGTGAAAAAGATATCTCTGCAACATGCAGAGATAAAGATATGCAGAGGGATCAATTTGCATTGCCCAATCAAGGTAGCAACTGAATTGTTTTAGGAGGCTGCTGCTTCAGTTTCTGATATGTAAGCTTTATGACCTGGGGACTCATAGCCTCTTTCTTGAGGCTCATATCCGGTCGACATTCCTGGAGCTCACTGGCTCTGCCATCCCACTGTGCTTTATATATTTTACAGAGGCCACTATGCAAGGAAACAGGACACTGTCTGATGGCTTTAGAGATTACATACCAGTACCTCAGTTTCTGATATGTAAACTTTTATGCTCTGGGGACTCATAGCCTCTTTCTTGAGGCTCATACCCAGTTGACATTCCTGGAACTCACTGGTTCTACCATCCCGCTGTACCTGTATATTTTACAGAGATCACTATGCAGGGAAACAGGACACTGACTGATGGCTTTAGAGATTACATACCAGTATCTCCACTAGCCTTATTTGTAATGCTTAGAGCCAACTGAAGAGAGAAGGAAATACCATAGTCAGCTCTGTATACATCAACATAAGGAAATAGGTCTTGATATAATCAAAGTCACAGCAATTATTCTGCATTCAAGGGGAGCCACTCCACTTGTCTCCCACAACACCTAACTGGAAGGAAAGCCCAAAGTATAGGTCTTTCATCAGTGGTCAGATATATTTTCTATTATTTATGCTTTGCAAAACTAACCTGGGGAAATTAGTTGATTTTCCTTCCAGTCATGTGCAATCTTGGTAGAATTGAGGGCATGGGAATCACATACCACTCTGTCAGCCAAACAAATCTCCAACCTAACGGTGTCAGATAGAACTACAAGATACAGAAAGATCACCAGGAGGTTGGCAGTCACACACTCACTTGACACATGACAAACCAGAATGCAGAAAGGTCATGTCTTTCCCTTGTAACTAGTTTAAGCCTGCTACCTTCTGAGTCCCCATCCCGTGCCAAGGGAGTACGCATGGTGGCGTGCCATTGCCGTTAAGAACCTCAGCTTTAGACCCACAGGCTCCGGTTGCATCACTGTGGTGACACAACACAGACACTAAGGTGTCTGAGCTTCCTTCTCTCACAAGGATGTTTTGTGTGTTTACTGGATAATGCTTGGGAACTGCCCAGGAAATGCCGGGGAGGTGAGCACTTAATAAAAGATGGCTAATGCTTATTGCTACCATGAATATTTCTAAAACTCTTCACGTATATTCATTGTTACTTCTTTTTGAGACCCAGTGACTAAGGATGGGTATTCATATTCTTGTGCGTGCCTGTCTTTGTAAGGTAAGGCAAAGGAAGGCTGAGTCCTTCACTTTCTTCTTTGTCTCCTTGGCTAAAGATACCCACACTGTCTAAGGGACAGTGAAGGTGGATGGGGGGACCACTGCTGTGTCCCCTGCTCAGTAAATGCGCAAGTTTCTGACTGAGACTCAGACTCTGGAAGGAGCCACATCTAAGCTGGAATCCCACTTCTACCCTTTCCTTGCCATCTGGCCTTGGAAATGGTATTTCACCTCTCAGTACTAATCTATGTTTCTAAAAATTAGAATAAAAAACAAATGCCTACTCCATCACGTGGCTGGAAGGAGTAACTGAGATGATTCACACCGAAGTGCTTAAAACGGTATCTGCTATATTGTGCATGCTCAGTACATGTGAGCTGACTTTAAATTTCCCTGCTTCAGCATGGATTTCAGCAGAAGCTGTGGTTGGTGGGGAAGATGCCAAGCAGAAAAACTGAGAAGGTAGAATTAGAAGAACCTAGTGTTGCTCCAGTGCCAGAGTTCTGAGAGACAGAGAAATCCAGCAAAGTTAATGAGAAAATGGATGTCTTAATAGAATGGTTCACCAGAGGGAAATGCATAGGGAAGAACAGGAGGTGAGGAATTCAGTGAGCATAGCATTAGCTAGGGACTCACAGGTGGAGGTACCAAATGGGTGTTTGATAGTTGGGTCTGCAGCTCTGTAGAGAAGTGTAAGCCCCACATATTCATTTAGGAGTCATTCAGCTCAGTCATGTTACTGGCCACAAGTCACAGGCTCAGCTTTCTTCAGGGACCAGCAGCTGTCAGGTGGAAATCAGGAAGGAGAGATGGTTAACTCCAGGCCAACAAGGTGAGCAAGCCCTGCCTAGGGGCCTCCGGGGATTTATGTGGACCAGCAAGCAGAGATCAGGAGTGTTTGGCCTGGAAGGCTGACTGTGACCTTTCACCTGGAAAGCTAGCTATTGAAGGGCTTGGAATGAATGAAATCTACCCCCAGGAACTGCCTAGTAAGGACTGAGATTAAAGATCACATTGAAATGCACTTGGATTTATCTGGTGTTGCTGAAGTCCTGCTGGGCAGGGTTTTGGTGAGGAAGGAGGTTCCCCTGGCAGTGTTCAGGGTCTGACAGCTGTGCTCCGTGCCTGATATTTCCCTTTCAGTTATAATTTTCACAGCAATAGCATGTGCAAAACAAGAAAATTTCCCCTGTTATTTGGAATGCCCCTTACCTGACAATTTATGTTTTATCTTCTCCTGTTGGCCAGATATTTTAAACTTGTTTTGCTTAAAAGCACCACAGGGAGGAGAAAGCACTGAAGATGGCAATATAATTGAAGGACATTCGTTCCACTCAAACCTGCATGGCGTTTTTGCAGGCAAGGAGGAGGGGTGGGTCAGACTGTTTTGCCTCCCGTGTTAATTTCCTACTGTTGCTGTAACTACGCACCACAAACTGAGTGTCTTCCAACAACCCGCGGTGTCTGCACGACTGCCTTTCTTTCTGGAGTCTTTTGGGAAAAATCCATTTTCTCCCTCTTCCACCTTCTAGAGGCTGACAACCCCCTTCTGCATCTTCAAAGCCAGGAACACCACATCTTTCTGACTCCTTTGCCCTTTCATGTCTCCTGCTGACTCTTCTGGCTCTGCTCCTCTTTTAAGAACCGTGTTGGTTGTCTTGGGCTCACTTGGATAAGCCAGGCTAGCCTCTCTATTTTGAGGTCAATTGATTAGCAAACTTAATCCCACCTGCCAAAGGACATCTGAGTTGCTACCAGTTCTTAGAAGTTAGGAATAAAGCAGATATGAACATTCGCGTCCAGGTGTTTCTTTGTGTAGTTTTTATTCTCTGAGATGAATATCCACAAGTGCAAAGAAGGTTATATGGTAATTGCATGTTTTATTTTATTAAAAAAAATCTTGATGAACTGTTCCCATAATGGCTGGACCATTTCATGTTCTAATGGGGAGCTCGAGCAGTGAAGTGATAAGATCCTATTTATATCTTAGAAACAGTTTCTGGCTCATGGGTCAAGAATGCCTGTAGGGAGGGCAAATGCAGAAGCAGTAGATCAAAAGAGAGCACTCTCGGTCATCCAGGTGACGGACGAGTGAGGGAGCCGTGCACAGGATGGGTGAGGTCGTGGCGGTAGTGATAGGATCAGGGCATATATTGAAGATACAGTTGACAGTTACTATGGAATCAATTGCTCACAGAGGCTGGGAGTAGGAAAGGACTGGTGGAGGATGTCTATGCTTTGGGCTTGAGCTGGACAGTGAGTAGTGGTCTTATTGGTGAATAGAGGATGAGCAGACATGAGGAAGAGGTAAAGGTCATGTTCTATTCAATGTAGGTTTCCACATGGGAACCTTGAAGAAGTGGTTAAAAATAGGAGCCTGGAGCCAGGGAAGAGCAGGCAAGTTGGAGACAAAGGGAACAAAGTGTAATGCCTATAAATGTGCTCGGTGAAAAGACAGAATGATCAATGACAAACCTCAGTCTAAGCCTCAAAAACAGTTGTTTCTCACCTTCTGTATTCATGACCAGAATTGCACCATAGGCTTCATGGTGATACAGTGAGTTTAGTAACCACAAGGATGTATAACTCAGGGTGATGGAGACTAAAGCTTTCATTCAGGTTTATTTCTGGTGATTCCTTGCAGGAGCACAACTCCAGAGCACTTCCTTTTCTGCACATCTGTAGCAAAGTTGCAATATGTTCTCTCCTTTTTAAAACATCATTAATGCAAACAAGTCCATTGTGGTTTTTAATTATAGGAAGAATTGAATATAAATCGTGTTTAGTACCCATGTTTTCTATTTTACATTGTGGTCTGAGGGGTTAAAGCGTACTATAAGATATGGATAGTCTATGTGTTGCCAGAACTTTCCATGTTAGATTTGACCTTGGCAGTGACTTCTGAGGCTGCAACTGAGGGGCCAGAGCAAATGTCACTCATCTATTACTGTACCTGTATCTTCCATCTTCCTTGAACTGTCATCTGCACATGTCAGCTGAACCCAACTTAGGTGACTGTCCCAGGTCACCTACCATCTTTCCAACAAGGAAACTGAGTCCAGAGATGAGATGTGACTTCCTGCAGCCAAACGATACATAGCCATGCAAAACCTCAGGGCCCCTGACTACGTCCCCATTCTTTTTATCTCATGGCCACCGGAGAGAAAATCCTTGGAAAACAAAAAATTGTTAACCCATGATTCTGAGGAAACAGAATAAAAAGTAACCTTGTCTTTTTTTCTCTTTCTCTTTCTTTCTCTTTCCTTTTCTCTCTCCCTTTCCCTTGCCTTTTTCCTTTCCCTTCCTCTTCCCTCTCCCTTTCTTCTTTCTCCCTTTCTCTTTCTCTTTCTTTTGACTTCTTCCTACTGGTTAAATTCCCCAAATGAGGGAGCTGAAATGAGTTCCCTGCAGTTCGACAAACTCTAGACGCTCCTCCAGCCTATAATGATTTACCATCTTTTGTCCCTGAATATCAGTAAGGAATTTAATTACTGTTTCCTGGGCCTTACCCAGACAAGTCTCAGAGGGGGCACTGACATCAATTATTTTTCACTCATGTTATCCCTATGTGCTGCCAAGGGGGAGAACAGCTGGTCATGGCACTGTGCCAATCAATCCCATCTTTGGTTCTCAATTAGGGATGTCCCCTGGGGACAAATGACAATGGCTCAATGTCTAGAGATATTCTTGGTTGTCACAAGTGGGACAAAGGCTGCTACTGGCATCTAGAGGGCAGGGAGGCCAGTTAAGCTATTCAGCATTCTGCAGTGCTGAGGACTCCCCTACAACTATAGGATCTGGCCCCCGATGTCAATAGCACTGGGTAGAAACCCTAGCATAACAGAAGCCCTGGAAAATGCTTCTTTTCTTAGGCATAAATTCTCGGTAAAATAATATGAGTGCTATGGTAAGCCAAAAAGTAGAATTCAAAAAGACATCCATGTTAGACCTCAGGATTAGGGAATGTTAGCGTATGTGGAAAAGGGGTCTGTGTAGTTGTAGCTAAGAATTTTAAGTTCTGATAATCCTGGATTACCCGTGTGGATTCTCAATGGAATTACAGGTCTCTTTATGTTATGGTTCATCTCTGGATGTCAGCCCAAAGCCTCATGTGCTCACAGGTGGGGCTTTTGGGAAGTGACTGGAGCACAGTGTGTGATACTGGATTATTGCACCCATTCGTTTATCATCATTCTGGGTGTGGGCGATGGATTTTCTGAAGAGGGAAGACTTACCCTGGGTGTGGATGGCACCAACCAATAGGCTTGCAGCCTGAATGGAATAAAAGGGAAAGAAAAAGGAAGTCTCACTGCTTCCTGCAACCAGAACGTGAGCTGTTTCTCCTCTGCCGTGTTCCTCTCCCATGCCACCCTGCCTTGGAGCCAGCCCAGCTGGCTATGGACTGAAACCTTGAAAAACAGTGAGCAAAATAAACCTTTCCTCATTAACTTGTTGGGGTTGGATATTTTGTCTCAACAGTGAGAAAGTAAGTAAGATAACTTAAGAGTAATAGAGGAAAATGTACACACAGAGTGATTTGAT
The DNA here is from genome assembly GCA_004363535.1 of Dasyprocta punctata. Classification (NCBI taxonomy): domain Eukaryota; kingdom Metazoa; phylum Chordata; class Mammalia; order Rodentia; family Dasyproctidae; genus Dasyprocta; species Dasyprocta punctata. The sequence continues at coordinate 10,771 of RJWM01002036.1, read as the reverse complement.
CAGAGAGGCAGAGTTTGGAGTGATGAGGCTGCAAGCCAAGGAACTCTGAGAGTCACTAGGAGCTGGAAAAGATAAAGAAGGACTCTCCCCTAGAGCCTCCTGAGGGACTATGTCGCACTTCTGAAACCAGTTGTCTCATTAAACTCGAAAACATGGTGCATTTTAAAACAGTGCTTGACTTGATATAAAACACAAGATTTGTGAAGTCCCTCAGGAGGCTTTTGATTCTGGACTGCTGGATTCAAAACTTGATTCTGGACTGCTGACTTCCAGAGTAGTGGGGTGATAAATCTCTGTGTTCTTTCTGCTGCAAGGTTTGTGATAATTTATGGTGGAGATTTAAAACTAAAACAGATGTGAATATCAGTTTTCAAAGCAAACAGCAGAAGTTAGGAGAGATGGGATACAAGAAAGGGGATAGAATGTGCATTATTCCTGTGAGAGAAGGAGGACAGGAGTGGTGATGTGGAAACTTTCCAGGGGAATCTGACAATAAGTCTGGAAAACCTTGACCACTCAGCCAATGAGACAATGCAATGATAACCAAACAAGACCCACGGCCACACCGCTGTCTGCGCCGCACTTCTGAAACCAGTTGTCTCATTAAACTCGAAAACATGGTGCATTTTAAAACAGTGCTTGGCTTGATATAAAATACAAGATTTGTGAAGTATAAGCAGCTCATAATCTTAACAATTATATTTACTAATGATCACTAGTTACCTGGAATGCAAGACAAATATCTTCAAAAAGATGAATCAGGAAAATGACATAAACAAAATGATAATTCAGGAAAATGTTGAATTATTTTCCTGGCGAGACATAAGCTTTCCTGTAATCACACACTGTAGATGAATCCTTGTGAGCACTTAATTCCACTCTGCAGGTGAGTTCCTTTTCACCTATGTTCTCCGTAATCTACCTTCCCTTTGCATCTTTAGTTATGATGGGAATTGTATTCTGTCAGCCCTGTATATCTGAGTTCTACGTGTATGGATTCAACCAACCACAGATTGAAATTACTGAAAAAATTGCACCTGTATTGAATGGTACTAACTATTTTTTGTCTTTATTCCCAAAACAATACAGTATAATAACTACTTGCATAGCATTTATATTATATTAGACATTATAAATAGTCTAGAGCTGACTTTGACTATACTGAAATGTGTGAATGCTATGCAAATATTACATCATTTTATATAAGGGACTTGGGCATTTACAGATTTTGGTATCCAAGGGAGCTCCTGGAATCATGTGCTGCTCGTATCACGGGACTGTGATAATAAACTCTCTAATGATATAGGCAGACTTGAGTTCTCCATGAAGACAGGACTTGCTTCTGACCCATATATGGCCTACTGAACCTTCACTCTCCCAGCCCCCGAGACAATGCCCAGTGCCCTAGAGTAAGCTAAATGCTCTGCACGCGGAGTACTGGGAACCGCATGGGATACCCGTTTCTCCTGGAGGTGGGAGTCCCGCTGGGAGCAGCATTTTCCGGCCCGACTTCTGAAGCCCCGTAGCTGTGCTCCTGCACGAGTGACCGCAAGCCCGCTGGAAAGCCGCGTGAAGGAACAGAGGCACCCCGCCACCTGTGGCTTCTCTGTGGGAGCCCCAGACTCCGTGTTCACCCCGGGAACAGTCAGCGTTGTGAGCTGTGGGCTTTGAGACCTCCTGAGTCACTGTGTGTGCTGCAGTCTGCCTCTGCCTTTGTGCCGTGTAATCCTCACGCACTGGCAAGGAGACACAGGCCAAAGAGAGAGGAGCGGAGATCGCTAAGATCTAGTAAATCCATATTGGGCCCTCTCTGTACTCATGAAACAATCTGAACGGTCGCACTGCATAAAAAGAAACATAAGCTAATGTAATTTTCTTGAAGTCCCCTATAAAGTATTTTACTCTGTAATACAGCCACATTTATGAAATGGTTTTATCTTGAAGATCCCAAAGGGCTTACTAAACTGAAGAGGAAAATATCAAGCACACAGCATCTCAGAACCCCACCAGTGTACCTAATGATAAGGACTGGGGATGGCTGACAGCGGGTGGCCGTCTTAAAAAGCAGATAGTGGCTTATCCCATTAAACCTTCGGGGAGAGGTAAAGAAGGGAAGAGAGATGAGCATTATCTCATGTGTTAATAAAGGCCAAGTTTTTTCTTTTCCCCCACCCACCCACAGTTCAAATTTAAGCGAGTGGCTTCTATCACTGTCACTCTCCCCACAGCAAGAGGACAGCGTCTCACCACGCTTCCTGTAGTGACAGTGAGCAAATATATGTAAAACTTCCAGGGATTAATGGAGGTCAGGTGTGGCATTGCCTTTTAAAAGTTTTACATTTTAAAAAGAACCACAAAACCTACTGTTCACCCAGTGGTTAAAATATCATTTCCCGCTCAACTGTTACCTAATCCTTTTCTGCCCAAATGACTGATGTTTGATTCTCCTTCTTCTCTCTTTTGGTCCTGGTTAGGTCATGGTGACACCAATGTTCAGTGCTTAACCGGGGATTTAGGGGCAGGGGAGGCTAGCAGAGAAAAAATGTCCTTCTGGGCTGTCTTCCAAGAAAAGCACTTTGCTGGGAGTGGTGATGAGAAAGTGACACAGCAAATGATGCCACTTCAGTAATCACCTCGCACTGCCGAAAAGAGTCCAACCCAATGATTGGAAGTAAGTACAAGGGGTGATCAATACATGCTATGAATGCTTAATTTAAAAAAAATTATTGCAGTAAAAGATCCGTTGCTATTAATCACCTTCAAAATATTCCCTCTTGCTTCAGACACACTAATCCCATTGTTCTGGCCCCCTTTCTGAAACGATTCTGGAAGTCCTCTTTTATGAATATCTTTTCATGACTACCTCAATGTCTCCAGTCGGTTTAAAATATTTCTGGTAATTTATATGAAATAAAAAACATTACAACGAATCTTCCTCTTGACTGGATTGGCACCACGTGACTTCCGGCCCTTCCCCAATGACTATGAAAGGTAAACGTTTGGAATCCAGTTAGAAGGATGAGGCAGCCATGACAACACAGCTGCAGAAGACACTCAGGAAAGAGGGCTTCTGGAACTGCTGCAGAAAGTGGCGAGAACATGGGATAAATGCGTTTAAAGTGAAGGGGAAATAGGATTCATGGCAATATGTAACAATTTTTACTGTAATTTTTTTAAAAAAATATTTGAGCATTTTAACTATCTTTCCTTCCAGAATGCACACAGAGATGGGCTCTCCCCCAGAGCCTTGCCCCTCACACCTCCTAGGCAGTGGCTCCCGGCCCACGCCCTGGCCTCTCGTCCTCTTTCCACAGTAACCGGCCCCTGGAATTTTCACTTCTCTTACTACATTACCGCACAAAGGCCTGGAAGCTGGGTTAGTAAAAAGAATGAGCTGGAGAGCAGACACAAGTTGCTCACCTTTTCCTCTGTCTATGTTCTTATTCATTCATTCGTCTACAGAGTATAATTTTAAAAGCCAAGTGCGAAACTAGTAGCGCGCCCTCCAATGGAGACAAGCGCAAAAATGAAGCCTGAGATGTGAAGGGTGTGAAGAAAGCCCTGGGACCCTTCAGCTCCAGCAGCTTAGAGCCTTAGCCGACCCCCGGGATCTGGGGGAGGCCAGCTGTGGCGTAGCAAGCGCTGGGTCTGCGTTGTACTTACAGTGCCTGCCTTGCCCTCACCTCTGTCTGAGAGGTTGGTGCCACTCTGTTTTATTAATGAGAGAACTAAGGCTCAGAGAGGCTAAATGACTTGCTCAGTGTCACACAGCAAACCATCTAGGCTCAAGCATTTGAACCCAGATTGATCTGTTATGGAGTCTTTACTATGTAAGCCTTCCTTCCATGACAGAGTATTTATTTTTAACCTTTCATTTTGAAATCAGCCCACAGAAAAGTCTCAGAAGTAACACAGTTATTTCGTTTCTATCCTGCATCCAGATTTCCCAAATATTAACATTTCATCCCATCACATAATTGTTTCTCCCACACCCAGCTATCGGAGAATAACTTACAGAATTTCTGCCTCTTTCTCCTGATTTCCAGGAGTGACTTCCTAAAAACAAGAATTTCTTTCTCTCTTACAGAACCACAGAACAATGATCAAATCAGAAAATTAATACTCTTGAGAGACAATCATGTAATCTACAAAATATATTTAAATTTAGCCAATTACTGCATTAGTGTTCTTTATTCTAAAAGAAAGAAAAAATAATATCCTGGCCCGAAATCTAATGTCCTGTGTAAATCTCATGTCTCTGTAGCATCTATTGGTCTAGAAAACTCCCTTATCCTCATTCTGTCCTCTACGACCTTGACATATCTCAGAATTATCAACTGGTTAGTGCATAGAACGCCCTGTAATTGGTCTGACCTTTCCTGTGAATGGCTCTGGGGAGTGCATCTGTGGCAAAACAGAGGTAGTGTGGCGTCCTTAGCGCCTTTGATCTGGTGGCAAACAGTGGTTTTACACTGGTGATGTGAACTTGGCTTTTTTAGTGTTCTACTGACTAAGTTTCTCCTGTATAAACTTAATATTTTTATCATCTGTAACTCTCTTATAAGGATATTTCCAAGTTACCCATATAGCTTGTTTCTTTTCACGTTTTCACTCAATAGTGCTAGCCCTCATTGATAACTTTTGCCCAAACAGTTTTTACTATCATGATTGCCAAATGTCAGTTTTCTAATTATGTGAATTCTTCTACATTTATTTGCCATTTGATTTTAAGGAAGTGCTTCACCTTTCCCCCCATTTATTAGTTTATTTTTATATTTTAAATTATAGCGGGTTTTTTTTTTGTTTTTGTTTGTTTGTTTGTTTGTCTTTTTGTTGATACTGGGCAACCTCACACCGGCCAAGCAGGCACTTAAGCCACTGAGCCAAACTCCCAGTCCTATTTTTTTGAGGCAGGGTCTCACTATGTAGTTCAGGCTAGCCTTGCTCACCTTGTAGCCCAAGCCGGCCTTGAACTCACAATGCTCCTCCTACCTCAGCCTCCTGAGTGCTGTAAATTATAGTCTTATGGATTCTTATTTTATTCCATGGAGTAATACTCTGTCTCTGCCATTTTTTAGCCTCATACTTTACTTAGGCACAATTTGATCAGTGGGAGGCTTTCCATGCAGTTTTTATACCCAGGCATCCTAACCCCTCCCCACCCCAGGTTTTATGGCTTTCTAAAATCTGCCACCTTTTTTGGCTAACTGTCCTGAATCCTTAATCTAAAGAATTTGTTTTTTGAACAGGACACCGACCCAGTGCTCCAGGTCCTGCCTGTTCTTGGTGACCGACTTTCGAAGCACAGTTTTTACAAAGCTTACCGAAGAGGTGAGGGGACTTAAATGGCAGTTCACCCGGGAAGCCAAACTCCAGGCCTTGCCGGCTGCTTGCAGGCACGGGGCGATGAACTTCCATCTTCCCTGAACACTTTCTGCTTTCTCATTTCCCTCTAGTCTTTAACACGCTCCTTTCATTAGCTTGCAAATATGGATCCCAACTCCATGATTCTTCTCCCCTCCTTTGAAGCTCTCCTCCCTCCCCGGGCAGAACTAATTATTTTCTTCTTGGCAGCCCAAGAAGTCCTTGGTTTAGGCTTTTATTATAGCATCAGTCATATGGTCTTATAATTATTTTTGACACCCTGTTCCCCTCAGTAGGCCATGAGCTTTTCACAAGTGGGTTCTTACATATATCTGCGTGGAAGTAATAACAAACACTTTGATTGGTTTAAAATACATTTGAATACATGTTCAGGTCTTTGTGTAGACCAGAGGTCAGCAGCCTTTTCTATGAAGGCCCGGCAGGCTTATTGGATGATGGAGAAAAATCCTCATCAGAAAAATACACAGGAATAGATGTGGCTGTGTTTCAATAAAATTTTCCTTACATAAATAAGCGTGTAGCTGGATTTTGCCCTAGGGCCATGGTCCGCTAATTCTGAGTCTCTTCCCCTCTCAGATCTACTCATTGCCCAAATCACCTTCTGCAGGAAATCCATCATTTACCCTGCCTAACTCCTGCGTATCCTTAAGGCCTCAGCTTATGCTTCACCTATTCTCGAAGGAAGGGAAATTCCTTAAACTGTATAAGAATAGATTAAATTCTAGCACTGTGCTTTCCAAAATATCCTCCCCTCTCATTTGCCTATCATAATACTCTTCGCCATTAACTATAAATATTTCTTTTATCTTGTGTTGCTTTAATGAAATTGTCACAATAGTGGTTCATTTACTTTCTATGTCTGGGGTCTCAGTACTCAGCTCATGTCCTGGACACTAAATATTTACGGAATGCACAAACGAATAACAAAACTTCCACAGAGAATAGCTTGCAATGTTTGTAGCAAACCTTGCCCCTCACCACCCCAAGGCTTCCTCGACTAACATGCTTACAGGGAAGTAGCCCCTAACAAGGTCCTGAAGAGGTCGGTGTGTAAATACCCAACTCCCTTACTCCTCATTCTGAGACTCTGAGGTTCTTCTTTTAAAGTGGCTTTGGGAAATCACCAATGGAATTCAGTTTTATTTCCCTGCACTGGCTGTTAATTTGATAACAACAGTTTTGTTTGCTGTTTTCATTGCCTTATCTCATTTCCTCTTCTCATCTAGATATTCCTTTCTTTTCCCAAATAAACAATATGTGTTTGAATTCTTGCTGTGTGACGTAGGGGAACAAAACATAATGTTCAGAACAGCCCTGTGCGGTGTGTCTTGTCACCTTATTCTTTAAAATTAAGAAACGCAGGGTAGAGGGATTAAGGCCAATCCTCGGTCACATAAAAGAATAGCACCTAAGTCTCAGCCTTCTGACCTCAAACCCTGGACATAACCTAGTCTACCAGATTTATTACTCTCAACAGGTGTTCCTCTAGGGCATTGGTGGTGAACCTATGGCAAACATGTTGTTTTCATTTTAAGAAAAGTTATTAATGTATGAGTTGTATTTTCTAAACTAAAACCTCAGTGTTCAGGTTTGTTGTAGTGTTTGCACCTTGTGATAAATAAATGGGTTTGGAGTGGCCATCACTGATCTAGGGTGCATCAAATACTTGGATGAATGAATGTGGTGCTGATATAAATCCCATCTCCCCAACTCAGCCCTGATTACATGTAGTTTCTTTATAGTCATGACGTAAGGCCGAATACCACACTCTGTTTAGGTAAGAATGAAAGGTAAAATAGCACAAACCTATGAAACTGTGGATTATTTCCCTTAACTTTGTGTGCCTCTCAGGTGCAGTCTCCTTATCCTATTTGAACAAGAAAGTTCCAAATTCCCATCCTACAGCCACAGAATCTGCATGGCCAGTAACTTTGTTTGTAGTGATTTCTCTGATCAGAGAGGCCAGCTTATGTGAAGTGCCTCTTAACTGTTGAAGGCATTAAGTCTCCGGCCCAGAAAGCCTTGCCCCACTGGAACTGACCATGAGCTTATATGTGCTTCACAGCAAATAGCACAGATATTGGCAGAGATGCACAGATGGCATTTGAATAGAAGGGAGTCTATCCCAGTGTGGGATGAGGCTGAATCCCAAAGCTTAAACTCCAGGGCACTGATTAGACACAGAGATTAGGACCAGAGGAAAAGCCATATGGGAGACTATGCGAACGTCAGAGAAGATGTCACAGAGATATAGGATAGAGAGATGGATTGGAAAGACCAAGGACATCATTCAGGACAGAATGCAGGTGTGAGAGCTGAACGGGCTTTCCTTTTTTTTTTTTTTTTAGTACATTTCTACAAAGGCTGTTGTTTTTCTGAGTTGCCCTACCCAGCTCCTAATGTATTCTCTAGCAGAATGGCACACTAGGCCAGCTCACTCTCACTAGCCATGGGGCCTGAGGAGGTTATTCGGTATTGTGTAACTGACTTCTCTCATGTGCAAAGTGGAATATTAATAGTACCTTCCCCATAGAGTTGCTGCAGGGAGAAAATGGATAACTCCATGTGAACTGCCAAGGATAGAGACTGTCACATGATAAGCATTCAATACATGTCAGCTATTTTTAATGTCATGGGTGGTAGTATTCCAGAAACATCCATAGAGACTGGCACCATTCCATGAACCAATGCCATTTGAGTGTGAGCGTTGCCAAGGCAAGCATCTGCCATGCCTTTAAAACCCCTGAGGGAGAGCTTATCAAACCCTTTTCGAAATTCGTATGAAATACCTTCCACAGGCCTGTCTTTTTACCATTTGATGTCCTTGAAGGAAGCCAGGTCACTCAGGCACAACCTGATTTTAATGAACCCTTGCAGGCTTCTTCAGATCACCATTTTATTTTATTTTTTTTATAAGTGTTCAAAACCATTGCTTTAATGATCAGTTCTGGAGTCTTGACCCAGAACAATGTCAACCTCATTATAGAATCTCAGAATCCTCTGCCACCTTTTGAAGTATTTGGAAATAACTTTTCTGATTCATGTTGCAGCATTCCTGCCATGCTTCTGGATTGAATTTATTTAGAGTGACTAGGTACTGTCTTGCAATCTCTCTGCCCACCTTGGGGCTTCTTTACTATCGTTCTGCTTTTTCGTGCCGATGCTCATTTTGCATGGCATTTCGTCTTGAGAATTGAAGGCAAAACAGAAAATCAAGGGTTTACCTTCTCTTTGCTATCCTTGTCTGTGCTCACCTGCATGAAGCAGGCTTTATGATGTAACTTTCTGTTCCAAACATAACTTTAAAGCCCATTTGGGTGTTCTTAGAAACTTTCCTAAGTGTCAGCTCATGTGAGACACCCTGCTCCAGATGTCTTGTTTCTGTACTGTTCTCTGTTTGGCTTAACACAATACACGTTAGGCAACTACTGTGATGCAGGCACTGTGCCTTGCTTCAGAGATATAAAGGAAAACAAGATGTAGCACCTGCTCTCAAGCAGCTTATAGTACAATGAGACACACAAGCTGACCAGTGAAGACAATGTGCAAAGACTCTGTTTAAAATCTCTGCCATCCACCTGTGCATTCTACCTGGAACTGTGGAGGGTCAGGGATGGCTTCTCTGAGGACTCAGCATTTGAACAAGACTTTTATTTTATTCGCCTTCATTCTTCTTCCTACCCTATTCCCTTCTTAAATCCCATAGACTGCTATTCTAAGAATGCAAAAAAAAAATATGTCTTTTTGCTTGTACAGTATTCATGCAAAATGCAAATTGTCATTTTGTGTATTTAGTTTTTAATTTGTTGTAAATGATCTTGTGTTACACAGTTTATTCTATTTTTTACTTTCCTTCACTAAGCACTTTTTTAAAAAGAGAAATCCATGGCAGTGTACAAACATCAAGACTGTTACTCTTAACTCTTGCATAATATCCTGGGATGTGCATCCTCCATGTCATTCCTTTTCCATTTTCTCCATGTGGAGCATCCGCACAGCTGCCAGGTCACTGCAGCAACGCGCTTCATGGCTCACTCAGAGATAGCTTTCAGGAATACCTTGGACACATATGCCCAGGAATAGACTTTCCATGTCATAAATACAGAAGGCAAAATAATGGCCCAAACGTGTTCCTGTTGTAACCCCCAGAATGTGCAAATACATGGTCTTATATGGCAAAATGAACTTTACAGATGTGATTAGATGAAAAATTTTGAGGTGGAATCATGATGTTGGAGCATCCAGTTTGGCCCAGTGTCATCAGAGGGTGCTTAGGAGAGAGAGAGAAAGGCAGATGAGACAGAGGCAGTGGAGTGCAGATACTGTGCTGTGGGCTGTGAAGATCCCTGAAGGACTAAGGAGCTGGTGAAGACAAAGTCCTCTAGAAGTGGAAAAGGAAGACAGACCAGTTCTCCTCTGAACCCTCCATAAGGAGCCAACCCTACTAACTGAGTTTTATCCCATGAGACCATTTCAGACTTCTGACCTCTAGAACTGGAAGATAATATATTTGTGTTGTTTTAAGCCACTGAATTTTTGCTGGCCTATGACAGCCACCATAGGAGACTCACACAGGGGGCTATGCCCAGTCTTATCTGACTTCAGTGATACCAGGTTGCTCTAAGGATAGCTGTTCTGGTCTATATCCCCAATGACCACATGGGAAGTTCTCATGTCACCACATTCCCATCATCACTTGGCCCAGTTCAACTTTCTGATTTCTGCAGGTCCAATGGGTGTAAGCATGATTAAGTCTTTAAAACAGACTGAGTCTTCCAGACAAGGTGATGAGATGATATAGTGTGTTAGTAAGCTTTCCTTTCACTCAGACATAATATGCAATGCTCAGATTAAAAGAGGAAAGACTGAATTTAACTCATGATTTCCAATGATTCAGTACATGATCAGCAAGCTTCAGGGTAAGAACCTCATGGTGAAACATGCCTCCCCAATCCAACCAGGAGCCTGCTTTACTAATCTGCTAAGTGTTTCTTTTTTATTTTATTTTATTTTATTTTTTTATTTTTTATTTTTTTTATTTGAGCGAAGAAAAACAAAACAAACAAAAACTACAACAACAACAACAAAAAAACGACATATATAGTAAAAACAACAAGCAAAAGAGACAAGCAAACAACTAGAGTAAATACACAACATTGCAGGTTTACAAAACTGGAAGATAGAAGTTTGACAATGGTTGCAATATTGCGCATCGTTATCTTTAAAATGGTTTCTTACATTAACAGATATAGACATGCTAGATTGATCTAATCATATGAGTATTAATTGTTCTTTCTCAATAACGAATACATTCAGCAGTGTTCTTTTTAGTTATCTTACATATACATATATACAGGTTTATATCTTTTCCTCTTCCCTTTTCTCT